>JAKRZT010031326.1:0-32222 GCA_029582215.1 Solanum sparsipilum
TCATTGATTCAACATGGTGAGAACTATCTTTCACCTTAGAATCATCATATAATCATCCAAGACAATTCATACATAATCATGTGTAGTAGTAAAGGAAACTAGTCTTTCAACAATACCATAATTCACACATTAGTCATTGGATCTTCACCATTCAAGTGGAACATAATTTCATACATAAATACATGAAAAGTAAGCACCTCCACCTTTCAAGTAGATCAATCCATTCATATATAAGAATCTTAAACATAGAGTACCTTCATACATTGCCTTCAAGGCTATACTTCAAGATTCAACACTTACAATTTACCCTTCAAGGGTCATAGATCATGTCTTGCAATCACACTTAGAATTACTACTTTAAGCATGAATCAAACAAGACTAGTTGACCAAATTAACATAGATACTATTCTAAGTATTCACATTGCATGAACAAACCCATCTCAATTTCATAAAGTTGGGGTCAAGGGGAAGCACATGGGTTTATGGGGAATTTCACAATAAAAACCCTCAATAAAAATCAAATTCATCATAATATAGGATAATTCACATAAAGAAATCGTTTCCAAGAAGAACCCATGGCTAGAATCAAAACCATAGTTTTTGAACAAATTCCCAATTTCGAAAATTAGTGTTGAAGGAATTCATGGAGAAAGAAGTTCCATGAATGAAGGTTCACATACTTTAATTGAAGCTTTGCCACGAAATTGGAGTGAAAACCTTGGAGCTTGAATCCTGATCTTGAAGCTTTTGGTGTTCTTCAATGGAGGAACTTGTAGAGAGAAATATTGGAGAACAGATGAACTTTTTATTTTGAAGTGGGTGTTAGTGAAAGTGATTAATTTTGGGGATATTTTAATATAAAATCCCTTATATAGTTATTTAGAAATAATATAAAATATACCCACTTTCTAATTTAACTAAAAAATAATATTTACGAAAACTCCCCTGCACATATGGACTTAGCCAACAAAACTAAGGAAATGTTTAAGAAAGAATTTAAGGTCCTTGAAGTGGTCCGCTAGCCTTGGACCCTCCCTTGGACTTTGCCTTTAGCTTTTTAAAGCTAAGGCATATCCATTGGAGTATTCAAATGGCCTATTTATACCATATATATATTTATTTAAAAGTAATATAGACTATACCCATTTAATTTGGACTAAAAAGGAAATTACGAAATTACCCTTTTTTACGCCTCCCTTGGATTGCCCAAATAAAACGAAGGCAATTACCAAGGGAGCTTTAAAGGCCCTTGAATTGATGTACCTTCCTTAAACCCTCCCTTCGACTTGTCTTTAGCTTTTTAAAGCTAAGGCATAAGTCTACAAGGGAGTACACGGCAGTGGGCCCCCACTTGCACACGTGCACTGCCCATGTGTTAAGGCAGCCCCCACGCGTGGTGGTCCCCCCCCCCCACTTGGTCCTTAAACCGTCACGTGGGTTGCCTTAAAAAAAACTAAGGCATTGGTTCAAGGAAGCTTCTAAGGATGGTGAAGGCTTTTACTTTCCATGAACCCTCTCTTGAAAATATACTTAGTCAAAATTGGCTAAGGCATTGGTTCAAGGAAGCTTCTAAGGAAGGTGAATCCTTTCGCCTTCCTTGAACCCTCCCTTAAACTTATACTTAGCCAAATTTTTGGACCCTTTTATATCTCCAATTTATACATAACTTATAAGGTTCATACGTTAGGCTCTAGTTTCACCTATCAATTTTTTTTGGGTGTTACAGAAACCCCGCCCCTACTAACATGAGAGCTTCCATCTCATTGTCAATATCCACTCAGTGCTAAGCATAATTCCCACAGAATACTTTATTAAGTCTTACTTAACTCATGTCTCTGGAAGAATGTCCTTGATAGTCAATCCAAGTTAGTTCATTAGGATAGCTCTTATTCTTGATTCAATTAGGTGAGAATAGCCTTCCAACCTAAGAATCCTTTCTATGTGAGAAAACCTTTCACTTCATGGTTGTAAGTGTTTCATGACAATGACCTTTCAACAACACAACAACACAATCAACATTGGCACTTTACTCTCAAAGCACCTTCATAGCATTTACATAAGTTTCATAAGATCATGCATAAACTCACGCTTTGACCTTTCAAGGTTCAAAGCCATCATCAATCACCAAATCTAGAATTTAAGCATTATATAGTGATTTCATCATAATTTCATGCAATTCCATCAATTCATACATTAGACCATAAAAACACCTCTTTCTCAAACAACACCCCAACCTGTTAGATTACAACTTAGAAAAATATGGGTTTGCATAAGTTCATATGGGAAGTATCATAAAAGCATTGTAGATCATCAAGGCATGCATATATATACATAATTAAACTATTTAAGTCACTAGATCAAAGAACCCAAGGTGAATGAAGAAAACCCTAGCTAATTGGGGAATTCTATCATTTGAAATTGAAGATTTTGAGAGGGATCCATGGATGAAAGCTACCCATGGATGAAAAACACCATAACTCAATTACAAAGCCCTAAGAATTAGATGTAAAGCTCCTTGATTATTGAACCCTAGCCTTCAACTTCTTATTCTTCTTCTTTGAGTTTTCTAGAGAGAGAATTTTTTGGAGAGGAGATGAACTTTGGGAATTGATTTGGGGATTTTGAAAATAATGGGGTGAATGGGTGTATTTTGACTTAAAAATACTTATATTGGTGTATAAAACCAAGGCAAAATGATTTCACTTCAATAAGACTTAAACCGAAATTCCCCAAAACACCCCTCACTTTAAGTGAGCTTCCCAGGTGCCACAAGGGGATCAACGAGCCATGGTCATGACCACAAGCCGTGGTTCCCTCCATGGACTTGACGCAGTGGCTAGGCAAATTGTGCCTTTAGCCCATAAGCCCAAGTCAACCTCACGAGGGACTCCACGAGCCGTGGTGATTGCCACGAGTTGTGGTCCCTCTCGTGGGCCTTGAGGCAGTGGCTTGCCAAGTCTTTTCCACCCTTACACATACAAAATAAACTATGGGTTGTGTATTGATGCAGAATGGCAAAGTGATACATTATGCCTCCAGACAGTTTAAGATTCACGAGAGGAATTACCCAACCCATGATCTAGAGTTGGCTAGTGTAGTTTTCGCTTTGAAAATATGGCGTCACTATCTTTATGGTGTTCATGTAGATGTATTCACCGATCACAAGAGTCTTCAGTATGTATTCAGTAAAAAAGAGCTTAATCTCATACAGAGGAGGTGTTGGAGTTACTCAAGTATTAGGACATGAGTATTCTCCATCACCCAAGTAAGGCTAATGTTGTTGTTGATTCTTTGAAAAGGTTATCTAAGGGTAGTACTTCCCATATTGAAGAAGACAAGAAGGAGTTAGCAAAATACGTGCACAGGTTTGTACGATAGTGAGTCCAGTTAATGGATTCCCATAAAGGAGGAGTGGTGGTGATGAATGGGGCTGAATCATCACTAGTGTCCTTCTTAATCCTCTCTATCTTTTAGAAAAAGAAAAAAATACCTTGTTTTGCTTGAATTGAAAGAAAATTTTTATAAGCAGAAAGTGATGGCTTTTGAACAAGGGGGAGATGGTAAATTGAGGTATCACAGTAAGGATAGATGAACTCCAAGAGAGGATCATGGAGGAAGCTCATAGCTCCAGATATTCTATCCATCTTGGTTCCACAAAGATGTATCGTAATTTGAGAGAAGTTTATTGGTGGAGTAGTATGAAGAGGTGCATCGCAAAGTTCATTGCTAAGTGCCCAAATTGCCAACAAGTCAAGGTAGAACACCAAAAGACTAGTGGTATGGCTCAGAATATAGAGATTCCAAAATGGAAGTGGGAGATGATCAGTATGAATTTTCTGACTGGGTTGACGCGGTAACGTAGGCAGCATGATTCTATTTGGGTGATTGTAGATCGGATGACTAAATCAACCCATTTCAGAAGATTATGCCAGATTATATATTCAAGAGGTAGTCAAGCTTCATGAAGTTCTGGGGTCCATCATTTCAGATAGAGGTGCACAATTTTGAAAGTCTTTCCAGAAAGGTTTGAGTTCGAAATTGGAGGCCATTCAAGAAGGGTTGAAAACAGTGCAAAGTCATCAGAAATCCTATACAAATATTAAGAGAAGAGACTTAGAGTTTGAGGTGGATGATTGGGTTTATTTGAAGGTTCCACCCATGAAGGGTGTTATGAGGTTTGGCAAGAAGGGAAAGCTCAGTCCCTGTTATATATTAGTCCTTACAAAATATCCCAAAGGATCAACAACAAAGCCTATGAGTTGGAGCTACCGCCAGAATTGGTAGCAATCTGTCCGGTATTCCACATTTCAATGTTAAAGAAGTGTATGGGCGATCCTTCAGTTATTATACCGATTGAAGATATTGGTATTAAAAACAACCTATCTTATGAGGAGATTCCCGTTCATGTTCTGGATAGTCAGGTTCGCAAGTTGAGAACCAAGGAGATAGCATCAATCAAGGTCTTATGGAGAAATCAATTTGTTGAGGAAACTATTTGGGAGGCTGAGGAGGATATTAAAAAGAGATACCCACATCTCTTTGCTCCTGGAGAAGCTTCAAATCAAGGTACTAATTCTTTTCTTGGTACTTTTAAGTCGAAATGTTGTGTTAAATTACATGTTAGATGTTTGAGTAGAGTGTTAGATGTTTCCACCCTTAGTTCTACTTTAGAGTGATCTCATTCAAGGATGAATGTTCCCAAGGGGGACATATTGTAACATCCCACCTTAGAAAGACCTAATTTAGAAAGCTCTAAATCGGAAATAGCTAAAATGAGAATTTTCCAAGTTATGCTTAAGTTGTGAGTTTTGAGTCAACTTCAATAGACCATAACTTTCAGTATAGGATGAGTTAGATGACCCACAAGATATCAAATGATAGGTATTAGAATCCTCTTCCCAACGCCACCGAGCTTTCTAAATTTCAAGTTTGGATGAGGGAGATATGCCCATTTGAAATTTGCCTATCCAGTTAAGGAAAGTTACCTGAACTAATGAGGGGTATTTTGGTATTTTCCTTAAACCATTAGCTTAAAACATTTTTCGTAAATATTTTGGGGTCAAATCTGATTTGGGTCAGTTTTATAATCCAAATTTACGCTTAGGGTTTTAGAAGAGAGTTCAAGAAGGGAAAAGAGGAGAAAAAGGAAGAACAGGTTTCTTGCCAATCGAGGCTTTTTTCGCCAAATCGAGGTATGTAAGTTTTCATAGTGTTGGGTCCATTCACCTACACGCCAATCATGATTTACATATTTGAATTCATCCATAAAGACTGAAGGATTTAAGCTCTTGATCAGTGTTCTTGAAGTATTGCTTTCATTCTTGAATTAGGATGGGTTTGATGAGTTCTTGAGATAAATGTATCGAGTTTGACGTTGTTTTTTAGTAGATTCTTGTGTACTTGTATTGGGTAGTTGAATCTAAGGAAAACTTGAGGAAATAAATTGATTTTAGGTGAATTAGAATCAGAAAACGAGAGGAAAAATTCATCGGATTTACCTAGGGAAGGGCTAGGGCGGCCCACCCCAGATGCGCCAGAGCGGTTGGGGAGGTGCCCCAGTAGTGTGCCATTTTGGTGACTCTGAAGTTAAGGGTATAGCGCCCCGTGCCAGCAATGCACCAGGGTCGCCTACCCCCACCATTTTTTTGTTGTTTGCTCCGTCTAAGTCATTTTAAAGTGTACCCTTAGTCCCTATTGCTTCTAACTGCTCTAAACTACATCTAAATATCGATAGATAATTCATAACATGAATCATAATGTTGAATTCATATGTCAAATTCAAGGTAGAGTTAAGTCTTGAGAGTTCTTTTGAGTTATTTTAAGAAGTCTTTTACAATCTTTTAAAACTTGTTTTAAGACTTGAGGACTTGAGTATGAGGAAGAGTATAGTTGAGTTTCATTTCTAAAAATGAATATATGGGAACTAAGTACTCCCAAGAGTAAATTTTTTTACATTTAAAATGAGGGGAAACACCGATTTCCAAAGGATTTCATGAGGAGTTTTGAGTACTACTTGTTTTAAGAGAAACCTTTCTGAGTAATAATCTCAAATTTGAGGATGAGGAAATGTTTTTAAACGTATGGGTTATGTTATATTTTGGGAGTAGTATTGATACCCATTATGGGGACGAGTTCAGATAACTCAAAGTCTCATAAACCATGTTACAAACGAGGTAGAAAGGGTCATACTTTTTAGATGATTCCTAATTGCTTTTGAACCATAGCTTATTGGATCCACTTAGTTGAGGATTTCTATACCACGGCAAGGTATAGGACAGTTTGGGCAGCGTGGGTGATACGTTGTATCATCATATAGCTCATAATGATGGTTTTCGGTTAAAGAATCTCTCAAACACAGTTTATTTTATATTTTTACATACAAACTGAGTTATGTTGTATTTTCCAATACATTGAGTTGTTATCTATTGTTTTAAAAGATTTTCTTTATATCACGTTATTGTTCTTGCTTTTATATTGAAATGAGTTGTAAATGAGTTATGTTGAGACGAGGTAAGTTGTTTCTTCAATTCCAGTTCAAGCTTATGTCATGTTTTAGATTTCCCCTTGCACGCTCGTACATTCCATGTACTGATGCTATTTGGCATGTATCTTTTATGATGCAGATACAGGGAATTAGGATCTTCAATCGGCGCTCCATTCATCCAGTCGAGTTCCAGCTAGAGTTGGTGAGACTTCTTGCTTTCCGGAGAGTTCCACTTTGAGTTTGCTTTTTTCAGTCAGTATTTGTTTATTAGGATGTTGTGGATCTTGTCCCAACGTCCATTTCAATTAGTAGAGGCTTCATATATAGACAGTAGTAGTCCATTAGTATTGTTCATTTCCATTGTTTATGTTAAGACTTGAGTTGCCTCTTTCACCTGTTGAATGTTTAGTTCTAAATATTCTGAGTTTAAGTATTTGAGACTTTTGAGTTAAAGCTTTCGTTTGAGTTTATCTAATGTTGAGCAAGTCTTCTGCTGAGAGTTGAGCCAGGCCAAGGGTTTGCTTGGGGGCAACAATGGTTCTCAAGTGCCAGTCGCATCCAGAGTGTAGACTCGGGGTGTGACAATTTTAATGTGTCATGAACTTATGGCACATTCGACACCAAAAACAAAGTATTATTGCAAGTAACAAAGCATGTTTTTTGTCGATATGATCCCTTTTGATATAAATGAGCAGGAAAAGAGGTTGTGAAATGTGTTGAAAGAGAAAGCTTAAAATGATAGTGAAGTAGTTGATGACGGATAGCTATATGAGTCGTGGACCTCTGTACGAACCGTGAAACCAAGAGTGAAGATAGCCTCAGGGAGGAAAAATCCAAGTGCAAGTGAACGAGACAGTGTATGGTCAGTGATGACTTAACTGAGAGGGTCAGGATTCCGTGAAGTTGTAGGCTAAAATCAAGTTGAAGTCTAAATTTGAGGACAGTTGAGCGAGACTTCATACGAGTTGTGGAGACTTATATGGTCCATATTGAGACTCATGGGAAGCTGAGGCAGAAGTTGAATGAATTTTACTAAGTGAAGGACTACGAATGGCTTAAATGGACCGTGAAGAGCTTCACGAGCCGTTTTACTGTCCGTGAATGATAGCGACAAAAAACACTTTCCGACTTGTACTAGGATTTATCTTTAAGACTACAATTAGTTACTTAGGGTTTTATTATTATTATTCACATTTTGGAGACAAGTTCTTATCGACAAAGATGATAGATTTTCTTGCTTTGGTTTTATATTTTGGATAATTGAACATTATTTTGATTCTAATTTCAGTTCAGAATCGAAACAGAGTGAATTCCATTATCATAAGTTTTTCATCTTCAATTTTTCATAATGTTTCACTACTCTTTTGTTAAGAACATGAGAAGTTAAACACCACACCTACGGTTGTGGAAACCATGACTTGGGAGCAATGTTAGGATCAACTACGAATAACTATCAATTGATCTCTTGCATGTTTCATTTTTATTTTCATATTGATTGCTTTCTAATGAGTGCACGCGTAAGAACCTGCCTCTATTCATCACTAGCTCGAGAACGAAGGATATAATTAGGAAAATGTAGAAACGAATGAACTCCACAATCTATAAACTCATTTTAAAGATTTGAGCCAGGGAGGGGATAGTTTTTGTCACGCCCAAACTAGGGGAGGCGTAACTAGCACTCGATACCTTATGTGATCGAGTTAGCCACGGAAACATACCAACTAACTCAACTATGGATCTAGAAGGTTGGGAAGCATAACATCTAAAATACTACGACTGGACCATTAAGGTAATAAACTGAATAACAGCAAGTCATATAGATGAAGGTAGACAAGCCAAAGATAACAAAGTACTAGCTAGCCGATGAGGCAGCAACTAAAGATATACAAACGTACATGCATATATATACATGCCAATCCTATAGGGCTCGAGACTAGAAGCTACAGAAAGAAACCTAGAATATCGTGTCCACAATAGCCTCTAAGAGTGTCATAAGCACCGGTCGGGAAAAGGCCCCAATTATACCCAAATTGTACAACATAAGTAAACATCCTATGAAAGCTCTAAGAAGAGGTGGAGTTTACCAACTCACAGTTGAACCCCGTATCCTAGTGGAGGGGTCAATCAAGATCCCTACCTGGACATGCACGCACGGAAAAAAAATGCAGCGTCCCCAGGCAAGGGGACATCAATACGAATAAAATTGTACTGGTATGTAAGGCAGAAAGTAAAATCATAAATAGTTGTTGTAAAAAGGGTAATAAATACACCACATGAACTAGAAACTCGGATAGTTTCCATGGCTGACATCCAACCTTATATAAATTAAATATACATAGTCAACGTATTATTTTAAAGTTTTTCAAAAATATAAATTAGCGAGGAAGGATGATTGATTTAAAATTCATATTGTTCATCCCTAATCTTTTAAGTTACAACACCTAAAGAAAAATAAGAATTTGTACACATGGACCTATAGTCAAGAGAATCAATATGACATAAAGGCGCCGACAACCCTATATAACCGAACGAGTGGAATAGCAACATAATGGAGTCACAAAAATATGCCAGTTGCAATCTCAATGTCTTTCACAAAAGGTCTTTCTAGCAATAGAACAGTAAAACAACATTTGACAATTTAGGATTCCAAAATTTGTGCTCAAAGGAAGTACATCACTTAGCCTTAACATACCTCAATTATGGGTCTTGTGGTATTCATATGGATTGTACCTCTTCATTAGAGCATGTAATCTACATAAAATCATGTCACAAAACCATTACAGGCAGAATATAACATTTTAGGGTCAAAGTAGCAATTTAGAGCTTACTAGCAGAGTGATTAGCTCGCCCGACCCTTTTTAAATGTGTTTCATTATATTTTCTTCACCAAATTACAACCCCAGATTGATGACATACATACATTTTTTGCAGTAGCTATTAACAAGTGGAGAACTATACAATAGTCAACAACAACCAAATAGATTATGCCTGCACAACAATAAAAACTCAGCGTATCACCACACCCCTCCTTTCCAACCCCAAAATAACCACAACCAAATATCAACCATGATTCTTCAAACCATTAAAGCCAGAAAAAAAATATGTATTCAATCCTATAATTATTCAATATAACCATAATAACTCAAACTTACGGCTTCTGATAACCATCCTGTGAGTTCGTCCAATAATTAGGTTTGGAATCATGTCTTTCTTTTCATAAGCAATAGGAGAATAAAAGGGAAGAACCTTAACATAAAATTTATGGAGCTTATATTATTTTAGCATGTCTTATCAATAACAAACAATCTCCTCAATAACAAACAACCGCCTCAAACACAAGACGTTGAACCAAGAAGAAACCATTTCAAAATTTCAATGCAATAATAGAACCAATGTTACACTTATTTATCTTACAAGTAATTACCCATCTATAATTCTTCTTCAATTCTAAACTCATATCAAACACAACCACACACAAAAAAATCATTTCTGAAAATTCCAGCAACAACAACATCAGAAAATACTTCAAAATAGCCCAACATCACAAAACTATCCAAATACAATTTTCCAGCCATCTATTCACGTTCTTGATTATATATCATAGCTATAGCTTAAACTCACTCAATAAAATTAAGGGTAAGAATTATTACCTCCAAACAGCAGCAACGCAACCTAAAAAACGAGACTCCTTCACTATGAAAAATCCTCAAAATCACAACCAACGAGGAGGAAAGAAGTAATAGAATCTCTATGAACATTCTGAGGGTAAAACCATGTTGAAATCTTGTATATCTTTGTTTTGATGATAAGGGACCCTTTATAGAAGAGTTAGGACTGTTTCCTTCTTATTTGATCGAAAAAGCTAAGATAAAATTGTCACGTCCCGACTACCCCCAGGACATAAACACGGGACCTAGGATCATGAGTGACATAAATTAACCCTGAGCTGGCATATCATAAGCATACTAAAAGATTACTGAATAAATATACTATGCGGAAGCATAAAAAGTGCTAACTAAAAGTGGAGAATACCCTATACTGATATGAATATATAAAAGACAATGAGTATAATAACAACTGGAGGATCAAACTCAAAAGTAAAACTGAATCTAGTACTATGTCTAAAAAACCTACAACTGACTAAAGTTGTTGGGACATCCCCAAGCTAACTCTAGCAAAACTAAAAAACTGAATAAAAAGACGAAAGTGTTAAAGCATGTCTATTGTCCTCGAAGTATGAGGAATCGCCACTAAAGTTGTTGAATGTGGATCAGGAACTAATCTACGTGTGATCTGAATGTTGAGGACCTGAACCTACATCATGAAAAGATGTAGCTCAGAGTATGCGTCAGTACTTGAAAGGTACTGAGCATGCAGGATAGGATAAAAGCTAAATAAACATATAAATAAACAAAGCATAACTAAGCAATGACATAATCTAAACTTGATGGAAATACTGATACATACCGAAAAGAACTAAACTGAATGCAATGACTAAGTACATAACATGCTGAGACTGAATATTGAAGTATCACTAAAAACCTGGTGAAATACACTAGAGTCTGACTGTAGTAGCTACTAGTAACCGACATAACCACCACATGAGCTATTTGTGGTGTCCAATGTACACACCCCATCAAAGGGCCCAATATACCTTACTAGGGGTATAAAGGTGTCACTGGCATGATCACTAAAACTGATGCCCAACAGAGAGGACTTAACCTACGGGGGCATGTAGTTCTGGACTATGAGGGTACGGTGAAACCCTAGTCCACTCGGTGCTAAGACTACTCCCAACTGAATATATATATGATACATTATGACTGAAATACTGAATAGCTCAAAATACTGACATGCATATACTCACATTTGCAAACTCTTTCTCAAAAACAATTCAAAATCATATTATAATATGATCATTGATGACTCAGAAAGTCATACTACATAAACATTGATGGTATATCTAGATACCATATTGCTCATACATTGATGGCCTACTCGATTGTCATACTAATCTTGTTTTAGAAGCTCTTTCTCAAAATTCATCTTAACTTTCTCAAAAACTCAGTTTAAAACTCAAGTGTTGGCTTTAAAAAGCTTCTCAATATTTATAACTCAAAATAGGGTTCATGCGAAAATATACTAATAATATGATGTTCAAAACCAGAGCATGTATATATGTTTAACTGACCTAGCATGTGTAATTCGTGAACTAAGAAAACCTACACAACTAGGGTTCTGAGTTTCATGCGAAGAACTAAGCAACGATTCCACAAGAACATGATAATCTAAATAGGAATATTTTGACAGCTAAATCACAACTACTATCTAAGGTTTTAGAAACCCTAGGTCTAAGCAAGATATAGGAATCAAGAATCTGACTAAATTCTAGGGACCTAGTGGATGAAAGGAATCAACCAGCTACCTGGTGTCGAAATTCATGGAGAAATCTTTCGATTTTGGGGCTGGAACTGAAGAAAACTTGTTGTGCTCTTAGAAGGGTTTTGAGTCACCTTTTTCTCCTCTTTTATTCTAAGCTTGGTGAATTCTAGAGAATAATGGTTTAGGGTAAATTTTTACTAGAATAATAGGCTAAAACTAACCAAAACGAAATAGTTTAGGGTTAAAACAATTAGGAAATGACCCGACTACCCCTAACTAAAAAGTCGACTAGCCCATCTACAGGGCTGACTCACGTGCCGTAAGTCGACTGACGGTCTATCATGTTAGTCATCGTTTGGCTGTCAGAGGGCTGAAATCTGGGTTCTGAAACTAAAAGTCAACTGGCCCATCGACGGAGCTGACTGACGGGTCGTGAGTCAACTGGTTCAGCGAGCCCGACTTACTTCGCCAAATGGCCCTTTGTGGCTTATTTTTGGCTACTATAAATTAGATTTTGATTAATTATTTGAGTACGCAGACTTACACAGGTAAATATGAATTGAGTTTAGAACACTTTTCTCTGTAGTTTTTCATAGTTTAGAAGAATTTTAGAGATTCAATTTGGAGATTTTGGAAGTTAGTTTTGATTATTCTGTAAATTGAAGCATTATAAAGACTAAATTACTCGTACCCAGTTGATGGCTAATTGATTCGATAATCATTTTTACTCTTTTATGATGTTTGGCTAAAACCCTAATTCTTGGGGCGTGATCATGTGATTATGAATTGAATTTGTTTATGGGTATTGTTAATTACTAGTTTAAATGTTATTTTGAAGTGAGATTAATCATTAATTGTGGTATAATTTATGAATTGTGTTGCAAATGCAGTTCTAATTTGGTGTTCTTGGCTTGCTCGAGAAAGAGGTTTTAGAACTAAGATTATCGATTAATGATTTATAGGTATTGGGTTGAGCTGGATTTAGCTCGAGAGAGTAAATCCTAAACCCAATCCTATCCATCTAGCTCGAGAGAATGGATGAATTAACATGTGGGTTTTTCTTCATTGTTATGTTTGTTGATGTTCGAAAGAAATCACTTGATTCGGGATAGTTGTTCGAGAGAAAGCTCTCTCTCTTATAGTCTAGCCTACTCACTGATTTTTACTTGTTTGCTAGTCGTTTCAATTACCCATATATCGAAATTTACCTATAATTGATCACATCCCAAGAATTTCTCTCCTTATTGTTATTTCAAAGTGTTTGTGACTGCTTTGTAGTTGATAATTAAAAACCAAAACCCCCATCTGACATTCGTGTCACCCCTTTAATTTTATTCATGTATTTTTCAATAATTTATACTCATATGGTTTATTAGACCACGTTTGCACTTCCTAATTAAATTTGAACATGTACCGCTCCTTGTGGGATTCGACCCCAACTTAATTGTTGGGTTTTATACTGACCAACGAACGTTGGCACCTAGAATTGGATGATGTGTGCTTGAAACGTTGAATTAAAATGGCGTCGCTGCCGGGGAGTGGTGTTGTTTAAAATTGTTTTGGTGAAGTTGAATTGTGATATTTTTAGTTATAGTTGAATCTACTTATTTTAGTTTTGGTTTTGTGTTGCTTGCGTTAAACAGAGGAGGAGATAAGCGTTAACAAAAGTAATGGTAGCCAAGTGGGCCACCAAAATGATGTTGGAAACTTCAATAATTTCAATGACCCGAACATTAATGATCCAGTACAAGTGGGTGGTGTTGGAGCCATTCGTTTACCTCCAGCTGAAGAAAACACTGTTTTTCACATCACAGGCATCATGCTTCAGCTCCTACAATAAAAAGGATTATTTGGGGGGCTGTCTCATGAGTATCCCCACGAGCATATCAGAAATTTTGTTGATGTTTGTGGACCGTTCTCATTTAAGAACATATCGCAAGAATCGATCTGTCTGAGGTTGTTCCTATTTTCTCTGATGGGCGAAGACAACAAGTGGCTGGTTGAGTTGCCACGAGATTCAATCACTTCTTGGATAGAGCTGATCACAGTATTCCAAGTGAGATTTTTCCCCCATCAAAGATTATTACACTTAGGGACAGTATCCAAGGTTTCAAACGCTTGGAGGGTAAGCCAATCCATGAGACGTGGCTGAGGTTTAAGAAGTTGGTGTTGAAATGCCCAACAATTTGTTGTCGCAATACTTCTATAGGGGTCTCGACTCAGTGAACAAAGGAGTTGTTGATCAACTTGTTCCTGGTGGTATAATGCAACAACCCTATGAAGTAGCTTCCCAACTCCTTGATTGCATGACCAAGATCAACACGGCATGGTACACTCGTGCAGACAAAGTCTCTCATCTCAACTTTAGAATGACAAAGGAGCAGATCGAAAAAGATTAAGAAACATACCAAAACATTGCAAAGATGATGACCCAACTGGACATCTTGTCTAAAAATGTCATGGGTGTTGGTACGAAGAGTGTTAATGTTGTGGGTGTTGGTAGAGTAAACCCCAATGAAGCCCAATTGGAAGCATTGTATAATGAGAAAGTGAACTTCCTAGCCAACCAAGGGGGAGGTTATCATACAAACTACCAAAGACCGGGTGGAAATTAAGGTTGGAATAGAGATGAGGGCTGGAGAGACCGTGACAGAGATTGGCATGATTGCAACCCACTTGGAAGGAAAGAGAGAGGGAGAAGGATAAGTATGTTCCTCCCATGAGCATCAAAAGCCCAAGGAATCTGTGGGTGATCGTACGGAAGACATACTCTCACGCATTCTCAACGAGGTTGAAGGTTTCGATAAAGTGTTGAAAGAAATGAAAGAGGATGTATCGACTCTCAACCATATGGTGACCTCTCACATAGTCTCAATTAAGCAGTTGGAGACCCAAATAGGTCAAATCTCTTCACATTTGAAATCCAAGACAATAAGGGGGGTTGCCTAGTGATACAATGACAAACCGCAAAAATGAAGTTATAATGGGTACTTATATCGTGCCACGACGTTAACTAAGGCACTTCTTGGGAGGCAACCCAAGTTTTTAATGCTTTAAGTTTAATTTTTGATAACGGGTGTTGATTGTGCAGGTTGAAAAGTGAAGTGTGTTTAAAAATAAGTGGTTTGGCGAGCCAAGATTCCAGTCGGTGACTCGCCAAAGAGGTCAGCGAGCCCTATCTGGACCGTTGTTGGACCAACAAAGCTTGAAGAGGAAGTATGTAAAACTTGACAGGCCAATTTCTTAATCGGAGACTCACCGAACAGGTCGGCGACCCCAATTTTTTCCACCCCCAACTTGACTGGAGGTCCTATAAAACTCGGCGAGGTAAATTACCACTCGGCGCATCGCCGAGTGGTTTGGTGCATCGCCGAGTGGTTCGGCGCATCACCAAGTAGTTCGGCATGGTTGACTAACACCGCTGAAAGGACCGCGAATTGAAAGGTTTTAAAAGGCAAATGGTTTTAAATTCCAAAATCTTTCATATTCTCTCATTTTTAACCCCGTACACTCTCACCTACACTTTAGATTCTCCATACTTTACTATTTCGTTCAATTTTTATGTGTGATCTCATGCTTGAAATCGAATTACTTTGCCGCCTAGCTTTTCAAATTATCAATTCAGCATACATGTTGGTTTTCCAAATCCCACACCTTTGATTAGTGGTTGAACTCTAATGATATCGGTAAATATGTGTTGATTTGTGTTGGGTAATTGTTTAAATAATGTTTTTATATTTCAGATTGCATGTTTTATTTTCAAACGTATACCTAATTTCTTAAAAAGATGATTTCCCCTGTTTTGTGCAATTAAATTGTTTATAAATTATTGGGTTGCGGTTATGTTATATTGGGTCTAGTTGGGTGAAGTCTGAGTAACCCCGAATTGATCCAAACGATGAAATTCTCCCAATGATGGAGCGTTTGACGACATTCTTAAGGGCAAAAGTCATCAAATGTCTATTTTTGGCCAAATCGGGAGAAGTATGAGTACCCTGAAGGCATGGGTCATATGGCTCTGGTTTGAATTGTATGGTGTATGTGTCTGATTTTGATTTCGGGGGCTGCAGGCTTCATTTTGGGAAATGGGGTTGAAAATTGGCACGTTGGGGCGAGTTGGGTCGAGCTCGCCGAATCATACGGCAGTTCGCCAAAGTCCCCCTTTGATCACCCTTAATTTCTAAATTTGGCTAAGTTGAGTCTGTAACTTTCGACGGGAAGCATAAGTTTGTCGAGTTCACTTGGCGACTCACCAAAAGATTCCTTTGATCGCCCTTTTTGTGCCCCTAACCCCTAAAACACACTGTAATTTTCAGCGGGCTAGTCTAAGCTCACCATGTCGTGTCGGCGATTTGTCGTAAGCGCCCTGAACATCACCGACATTCCTTATTTCTAGAAATTTTTCAAGCAGGTCCTTTCGACGAGCCCGATTTAGCTCGCCTAAGTGACTCGTCGACTAGTTCGGTGAGTCTTTCTGCAACTTGATATATGCAATTTTCTTGAATGGTTTCTAACACTTTTCGATGTGTTTTATAGATATGGATAGACCCAAAGTACCAGGATGAGACATGCCGCCCCACAAATGGGCAAAAGGGATCATCATAAATGAGGATGCAGCGGCATCCAAAGCAAAGGTATCCAAACTTCCTACCACTAGTGGGAAAGGCAAAGGAAAGGGCAAGGTGTCGCAGCTGAGTCAACGGAGGTCAGCTCAAATAGTGAGAGAGTCTACGCGACTCACCTTACAACATCTGAAAGTGAGGGGGAACACCAAGATTCCCAAGCTATCATATCTGAACCTGAGGATGACCAGATGTTATTGGCCCGGAGAGCTGAAATGTGCTCCAAGAGGAGGCATGATTCGTCTAGGAGCTGGGTGCCTCAAATCACTCCTCCTTCTCCAGTTACAAATCAGACTGTGGTCCCAGCACCACCTACACAGGGTCCTCCTCCCCGGTCTCTCAACAAACTAAAGGCCGAGGGACTGAGAACTATCATCGAGGAGAAAAGATTGTCCACAGATGGTGTGATGGGCAGATATTTAGAGATATGGAGCACCCTAAAATCCCATAACTTCCAGCTCTTTACTAAACCCCAAGGCCCTTACATTCCTAATTGGATTTGGGAGTTCTACCCTGCCTATGGAGCTTTGGTACCACAAGGAAAAAGGAAGGTTGCTACCTTCAAGCCAGTAGACTATGGAGTTGCAGGGGAAGGAAGATGACTACCAGAGCATGATCAAGACAATGGATTTGGAGGATATGAAAGGTTGGTAGGCCTCTCTTTTATCTGACAATATTACTAGATGGATCGAGGTCGGAGTGCCAATAGAGAAGAAAGACCTTAATGTGGCAGCGAAGTATTGGTTTGGCTTCATCAGTAGCACAATTATGCCGTCCCAAAATGAGTCTATCCTCCACCACACAAAGGCGGCTGTCTTGGATCCATTATTGCATGGAAGTGCATTAATCTAGGTGCAATTATCAGACAGGAGATGGCCATGAGAGCTAGGCAGCAACAGACATCACTTCATTTCCCAGTGTTAATCACCAAGTTGTGCAGACGAGCCCGGCTGCCACGTGATGAGAAGAAGGATATGGAAGTGATTCCCACCTCCTCTACTGACATATGGCATATTGAGGTCGAGTACTTGAAGGATGAGGCTGAGAAGAAGAGGGCAGGCCCAGTGGATACATCCCCGGTTGTTGATATTGAGACACTACATGCAGAGGCAGTATTTCCTACTCCGGCCACTAGCCTTCAGGTATTTCTAGCTCTGCCCCTTCTATGACTCCGAGTTCTTCTACCGCTCCCTTGCCTCCTAGGTCTGCTGCTAGTACTATTGCATCCCTACATCCACTCACCCAGGCCATGTTACGGATGAGGCACCTAACCCATTCTGCTAATGTGTGTGCCTCAAGGCTAAAGGTTTCATTTCTTAGGATGATTAAGAGAGCTCTCACCGCTGCTTTGACAACTCTTAGATATTCAATTGATGCCCTCATGGCAAGTATAGAGGTGTGTAAGAGAGGTTAGGGAGTCCTTCATAAGGTGACGATCTTAAAGGCCGCAATTGCAAAGTTGAGAAGAGATGTGGACCAGCTGAAGTCCACTGATATGTCGATGGTTTTTATGACCGTGGAGATCCTTGACAACCTGGACACAGATATTCCAACAACTTCTGATGTTTAGAGTTGATGATGTGGCTGCATAGTCTAAAGCTGAGACTAATGAGGAGCAGCTTGATGTTCAGAAGAAGACCACCGATGAGGGCCTGAGTGAGGTCTAGGAGGCTATGGTACATTCGGCCATTCATACATCTTTTAGGGACACTTCTATGGCAGGCTCTAGTGGAGCAATGTTGATGTTACACCGAGCACTGATGCCCAATCCTAGAGTGTGACCCCGGGCACTGATGCCCTGACAGATGAAGTGACTGCGATGCAGACTTCACCTCAGGCTTAGCCTGGAAGGATGACATATTTACCTCCCTCTTTGTTGTTTTTATTGATTATTGTTATTTTAGTTTCATTTGAGGACAACAACTTTCCTTTTGTGGGTGGGGTGAGGTATATCCATACCTACCTCTTATGATTACATTTTTTTCTGAATATTGGGTTTAGTGATCTATTTATATGTTTTAATGGTGTTTTGATCTCAATCTTGTGGATGTTTGAGCTTATGTCTCCTTGTTTTGAATGGAAATGGTTTTGACCTATTTTTAAATTTGTGCCACCTCTATTGTTTGTGATTGTGGTTGTTCTTGTGCGAATTTGAGCATCGATTATGATCAATATCGATGACTTGAATAGTACTCTTAATTGAACGAAATGAATGTGCGGCTACGATGAGATCAAATGAAGTTGCATAGACAATGTGTGGACTTTTAGCATCTCGTTGTGACTAGCCGATTATCGAATGAGTCTCTTGTAATGAACATTGCACACTATCTAGAAAGTGTGGAGTCTTGTTTGATATTGGTGTCAATGCCTTGTGTGATGAGATTACCTTGAACATTGTGTGTGATGAACCTAGAATTTTCCCCGTTGGACCGGTTGACTAAGTGATGCAAACACTTGAAATGATCTTAGGCAACAATTTTAAAGAGTGAAACTATTTAACAATATACCTCTTTTGTGGCCAACCTTGTGAGATGTGTGAACCTTGTTTGAACCCTCTTGAGCCTTATCCTTTTCTTGGAAGAAACTTGAACAATTGTGACTCCTAATCCATTCACCCATAACTCTCATGAAGTGTGATTTATTTGAATAGCCAACTTAGTCTAAAATCCTTAGTTGGGGGTGTGGTGAAAACAGAAGGGAAATCAAGAAGTGTGAGAAATTGCCCCTTTGAGCAATGGTTTTGAAAAAGATGGAACCCCTCCATGTAAAAAAAAAAAAAAAAAAGAATGAAAAAGTTGTGAAATAAAGTAGTGGAAGTTGCAAAAGAAATTGGGTGTTTGATAGTCCATTTGAACTTGAATAATGGGGTGAATTATGAGCATGATCAAAATGCTGAATAAAAGGAAGAAAGTGATGTTCAGACCACGCTTCATGAAGGTAGTAGTCATTAAGCCTATATGACCATACCCTTACTCTCAACCCCGTTACAAGCCTTGAAAAGACCTTTGTGATCTTGAGTGAGATGAAACAAATGTTGATTGGAAAATAAGGGCAAACCTATGGGTGAAGTCATACATGTGTTCATCTTTGTTAGTGTGAGAGTCGTATGTGATTTCGGAACTATAAATTGTTGAAGAAATTTGTGTGAATAGGGAATCATTTTTGTTGTGAGGGCATTTGAGTACCTTTGTTGAGCTTGAACTAGCATTTGAAGTAAGTATTGTGAACTTGAGCATCTTTGATAATGGTGAGTCACAGTTTAAATCTTTGAGTGCACAATTGATCATTGCATGAGTAAGTTGAATCTTGTTGTGTGCATTCATGTCAAGTCTTATGCAGCACTATTTGAGACATCCTTTTTGAATTGCTAATCTTGAGTTTACTTGAGGACAAGCAAAAGTTTAAGTTAGGGTGTTGATGAGTCCGAGATTTGGACTCATTTGGGGATTTCTTTATATAGATTTAGTGTCCTCAAATTCTTAATTTGTGCCATAAACTGATGTTAAATCCTTGATTTTCAGGTATATGGATTGAGGAACAAAGCAAGAACACTAACAGGCAAAACGGAACAAAACAAACTGAAGAAAGGCAAGTCTGGTGATCACCAAGAGCACTTGGCGAATCGCCGAGTGGCTAGCTTGACCGCCTAAAGTTCCAGTGTGCTAGCCCTGAGGGAAGAGACTAAGTCGGCGACAAAAAGGAGCAGTTGGTGAATCGCTGAGCAATTCCGCGATGCAAAGAGAGATCGCCCAAAGTTACACAACTTGAGGATGCTGGGTGTCAAGGCAAAAATGCGATGGTAGAGATCAATGGGCGGTTCGCCGAGTGGTTATGTGAGCCCTACTTACTTCACCAAACGGCCCTTTGTGTCTTATTTTTGGCGACTATAAATTAGATTTTGAACAATTATTTGAGTATGCAGAATTATGTTGGTGAATGCGAATTGAGTGTAGAACACTTTTCTCTATAGTTTTTCATAGTTTAGAAGAATTTTAGAGATTCAATTTGGAGATTTTGGAAGCGGGTTTCGATTATTCTGCAAATTGAAGCATTGTAAAGACTAAATTACTCGTACCCAGTTGATGGCTAATCGATTCGGTAATCATTTTTACTCTTTTATGATGTTTGGCTAAAACCCCAATTCTTGGGGCGTGATCATGTGATTATGGGTTGAATTAGTTTATGGGTATTGTTAATTACTAGTTTAAATGCTATTTTGAAATGAGTTTAATCATTAATTGTGGTTTAATTTATGAATTGTAGTTACAAATGCAGTTCTAATTTTATGTTCTTGGCTTGCTCTAGAGAGAGGTTTTAGAACTAAGATTATTGATTAATGATTTGTAGGTATTGGGTTGAGCTGGGTTTAGCTCAAGAGAGTGAATCCTAAACCCAATCCTACCCATCTAGCTCGTGAGAATGGATGAATTAAGGTGTGGGTTGTTCTTCATTGTTATGCTTGTTGATGTTCAAAAGAAAGCACCTGATTCAGGATAGTTGTTCAAGAGAAATCTGTCTCCTTTATAGTCTAGCCTACTCACTAATTTTTAGTTGTTTACTAGTAGTTTCAGTTACCCATATATCGAAATTCACCTATAATCGATCATATCCAGAGAATTCCTCTCCTTATTGTTATTTCAAAGTGTTTGTGACTGCTTTGTAGTTGATAATTAAAAACCAAAACCCCTATCTGACATTCGTGTCACCCCTTTAATTTGATTCATGTCTTTTTCGATAATTTCTATTCTTATGGCTGATTAGACCATGTTTGCACTTCCTAATTGAATTTGAATACGTACCGCTCCCTGCGGGATTTGACCCCAACTCAATTGTTGGGTTTTATACTGACTAACGATCATTTGCACCTAGAATTGGATGAGGTGTGCTTGAAACGTTAAATCAACCACTCCATCTAAACCTCCACAACTACAACTTGTAATAAACAAACAACCCATTCTAAACAGTTCTCACTCCACATAACAAAGCACATAAGAAATAACTCGAATTGCACCTCCACACAAATAGTCCATCATTATAATGTTCCACAATTCAAGGCTCTCAACAATATACATATCAATGGTCATAATCAAATGAAGTGTAATACAATAATGTGCAATATCATATATAGTGATGCATGTCTGTCATAATGATACACACCCATTGTATCTCACTCTGAGACCCATGGGGGAGTATTGCCCAATCCCAGTTTTATTTCAACAAATCTGCCACAGACGTGTGGCCCATTCCTTATTTCCACTCAACGAATCTACCATGGACATGTGGCATATTCCATGTTTCCTCCATCCTCACCAATATCATCACAATAGTGGTGCTGGATCAATGCAAACATACTAGTGCAATAATAAAATATGAGGATGATAATGCAACATCAATATGTCAATCAAAGCAAATTGTCAAGTGAATCATCTCATTTGGCTAATTACCCATGATATTAATCAAGTCATACAAATCAACAAGATTTTCATTTTAACCCAAGTTGTTTAGAAAGTCCACATCATCAATTTACGATATACAATTCTTATATGAATTCTTTCACCAATTTCCATTACTCCTAATTATATAATGGCATACAAGGTTCAATAAACTCAACAAAAAGGTCAAGAAGTCCCATTGCCTTAGTTATTCAAGCAATCACTCCAAAACATGAGTTTTCCCCTTTCATCGACCCTCTAATTCAACAATTATGTTCAAATAAGTGATCGTAATAAGATTTCAAAACTAACATTACCCATATCAAGAGTTATGGCGGGCCAAATAGACCCAAACACCCAATTCAAAAAATAAGGTTTAAGTTTGTAAACTCATACAAAATTCTACCCAAAATATTTGGAAACCATCGGTAAAAACCATTTCGAAAGTAGAATTGAAATCAATCACAAATCATTATTTCTCTTAAAATCTAAGCTCTTGAGAACCTTCCAGTCCTTGAAGTTGAAAATCATTAATTTCATGTTGAAAACCACAAATAATAATTAGGAAATGAAGATTTAGGTTCATAAAGACTTACCTAAAAGATTTCCCACGAAAAATCTCCTTGACATCGTCTTCCAAGAGTTTCCAAGACTCAAAAATGGTGAAAATGGGGAAGAATCCCTATTTGAAAAAACATTATGTCAGAGAACTTTAACTCCTTCCGATCGCGATGACCAAGGTCTCGCGATCGCGTTGAGTTAAATGGCCAACTCATTTAATTTAACCATCTTGATAGCCCTCCACACGGTCGCGATGATCAAAAAAATATCACTACACGATTACGACAGCCACCCATGCGATCGTGATGCATAGAAACACATACCTTTGTGATCGTGTTGGTTTTCCTTGTTATCATGGTGAACAAGTTTTCATGCATCAGATACACCAAACCAACAACATCACTTAAACCACAAACATGCTCAAATAGATCTTCGAGATTCATTCGGAAACCTGAGTACAAAAACTAGATTTGCTACCCAACTAAACTTGACATTTCAGACTCAATGGAACCATTGGAACATGAATCTGAGAGATCTCATTTACCCAAATTTTTTAAGGTCACAATAAACTAACTTAACTCTCAAAAAGATCAAACTACCCTCGAAACCTCCATAAATTAACTAAAATCTCACCTATGCCTAAAATCATCTCTCAAATCCACTGGAACCGTCAGAAATCTGATCTTAATATCCAAACTTAAAATGTTGATCAAAGTCAATCCTTAGTCTAAAATCACCTAAACTTCCAACTCAAATCCTAAAAACAACCCCGAACCTGAAATCGACAACTCTCCCAGATCAAGTTTCACATTCTAAAGCTGATGAAAGTGACAAAATTTCATTTTGGAGGTTCGACACTCTGATTGTTACCAAATACCACTTAAGACCTTCCAAAAACTCAAAACTTCCGAAAATCATAAATTTTCAATTGAACTTCATAACCAACTCCATAAACTGATCAGAAAAAACTTGGGCAATTATTGGGAGGGTTGAAATGGTAATTTAATTTTAAAAATTCCAAAAATAACCTTTTGGGTTATTACAGCCAATTTCATTTATTGTTCCAAAAAAGGCCAGGGAGTTGGCATGAGTATTTTAAAAACTAATAGGTTAGTTGATAGGGCTAGTGATGACATGGTATTTGTGTATGTTAATGTGGTAGAGGGGTTAGCCTATGATTGTACATTATTGTGACATTATAGGTAGGTTTGGAAAGCCTTAGGGTGGCGTAATTGAGGGGCACAAGAATTAAGGTGCATAGTCATGTTTTTTTACCTGGGAAGGGTATGAGCATGTGAATAGAGAAGTGGGATGGTGTAACTTCCATATTGCATAACTTTTCTGATTTTCTACATTATATTATACAGTAGGCTCGGATCAACCAATGATGTCTACCAGTATGTGTTGTTTGTACTATTGTTACTCTTGGTATGCCACTTGGTATAGTCTAGTTGCAGGATTAGTGATGTTTCATAGGTGCACATGATGATGATATCCAACAACTTCCATGTTCCTTTCCTTTTGGTGGGAGTTATGTCATATTTGTTCCTTTCCTTTTGGTGGGAGCTATGTCATATTTTTCTTGTATAAATTGTACCTCTTTAGTAGCTCTTATACATGTTTAGACTAGATTCTTGGGGTGTTTTTTAGTCTTTGTAAAAAGGTTTTATTAAAGTTTTGTTCTTCTTAAGGTTATGAGGTTAATGAGCTTCGTAGTAAATCATTTATTTTTCTGCATGTTTTAATCTTGTTTAGGTGGTAAGGGTCTTCCTATCTAGGTGTTAGAATAAGTGCTCGCACAACCCGATGGGTTGGGTCGTGATAATACGAAGGCAAGCAAATGACCGCGAGGGCATTACAAATAAACATTTCTAAGGATCTCCATGTTTATTGGTTCTTAATTTATAGTTCAAAATATTTTCTTCCACTACAAAGCTACGTAAATATTAAAAAAAATTATTGTTTTCATAAATATTAAGAGTTCAGTACTAATGAGCTTCCTACTTATTCTTCTATTAAAATATTTTATTCCTCATTGTTTTAACCTTAAAAATTCTCTCAAAATACAATCAATTTTAGATGACTGCTACCTCAAATAAGCATGGAAATTTTCTATTGTTGCATACTCTTGTAGGTTAAAATGGTATGTGTGACATTTTAGACATGCAACAACCCATTAAAAGTTTATCATATACAACAAACTTTGAAATCCCTTATTCAAATTATTTACTAACCACATATATAATAAAAATCCTTATTTAAATTATTTATTAACCTACGTGTGCATCTTTTTCCTTTTTCTTTGCCATGTGAATTTTTTCCTTAATAATGAAATAATAACTTTAAGAAAACAATAAATGAAAATGTTGTCTATTTTGAATCTTATAATGAAAGGTTAAAAGTTTAATCAACATTTTGAAACACCCTAATGCTTAAAAGTTCTCAATTTATAGAAGTCCAAAAAACTTTCCTACAATAAAGAGTTAAGTAAATATAACAATTTTTTTCATAAATATTAGGAGTTCGGTACTAATAAGTTTTCTATGTATTCTCCTATTAAAACTTTTTTCCTTATTGTTTTAACTTTCAATAACTTTTAACCTTAAAAAGATTGTCTCAAAATACAACAAATTTTAGAATACTTCTACCTCAAATAAACATGAAAAAAAATCCTACCATAGCCAACTCTTATAGGTTAAAATGGTATGTGCAACATTTTTGACATGTAACAACTCATTAAAAGTTGATAATATACAACAAAACATTGAAATTCCTTGTTTAAATTGTTTATTAACCTATTTGTACTTCCTTTTTTTCTTTTTCGTCATGTAAAATTTTATTTTTACTAAATAATTAAATTATAATTATAAGAAAATACCAAATGATAATTTTGTCAATTGAGTATATTTTAATGAAAGGCAAAAAGTCCAATCGACATTTTTAAGGACCTTCATGCTTAATGGTTCTCAATTTATAGAAGTCCAAAACCCTTTCCTCCAATAAAGAGTTTATGTAAATATAAAAGTTTTTTTTATATATTTTCCATAAATGTTATGTCACGACCCAAAATGAATGTGATGACACTCGTCTTATCCCACTAAGACAAGTCAGCCTAAAATCTAAATATCACAAAAATGCAGAAGTAAAACAAATTGAAATCTTAAAATATCATAAGTGCGGATAACTAAGCCAACTTAATAAAACTCTCAAAACCTGATTGTCACGTATACAAGCCTCTAAAGTATTACAATTGATTCAAAAGAAAAACACAAGTCTCAAATAACATTGTTTCTAGAATAGAACAAGATCATAAATAGGAGTAAGAAGGTCCACTGAGATGACAAACAACTACCTCACAAATCTCCAGGAAGCCTCAGAAAAGAAGAGAATAGAAAGTATCGCGATGATTCGGGCTCGTAACATACAAAAATGTAGAAGCAAGGGGTGAGTACCAAACCACACAGTACTCAACAAGTAAACTTCTAAACACAAGCTAAGGGGATAGAATACGGGTACTACTTACACCCCAACCGAACCTTCACAACTATAACCTGCATAAAACTAGTCTAACCTAATAGTTCACAATTTCAGGTTTCACAGAAAGGCACTCACAAATTCACAAATGATATAGATATGAAATGTTATGCAAAGTATAGTGATGCATGTTTGACCTAGCGATACACACCCTTTGTCTCTCAGTGCGGGATCCATGGGGACATATATGTCAATGTATCCACCACAGCATGTGACACGACCCTTGATAATAAAATAAATTGTGGCATGTGACACGTCCCTCGATAATAGAATATGTCCCAGCATGCAACGTGTCCCTTGAAATATAGTATCTGTCGCGGCGTGCGACATGTCCCTCGAAATGGTACATCCTATTTAATTTCTTATACTTCCTCAATTCACATAAAACTTGTTACAACTATTTCTCAGAACCAATGCAAATGACATGTTCACAAATAATGAGGAGATGACCATTTTCATATCAATGCACAATGCACAACAACACAATCGTGATACAACATCAACAATAAATCAATAAACCTTTCATACCATTCCCAACACATCAGGTATCAATATACAATCAAGTTGTCTTTTTATTACCCATTTTTCCTTATTAGAGTCACTCAATATGAACAAGTCAACCCATCACCAAGTCTCATTACTACCCAACACCTACTACAAGGAAATACACGATTCTATACACTTAATAAGGGTTGAGAAATTCACTTTTCTTAAATAATCGAGCAATTACTTCAGGACTTGAGTCTTCCCCTTTCATAAAGCTTCAAAGTGCTTCCAATCTATCGAATACATAATCATCATAAGAATACGAATCTAATGACACCCATATTACTATATTTAGTGTCGGCTCGAAAATCTGATCTAAAAGTCATCCCGAGCCATCAAATTCAAATCTTAAATTTTCCTTCAGATTATGTTTACCCGTGATAAAACCAACGCATGAAAAATTTCAGCCAAAACAGATCGTTATTCGACCCCCAAATCAAGATTTTATTCTAAGAACCCTAGACCTATATTCGACCCCCCATTTCTGATAATTGCTTATGTAAATTGTTTCTTTTTTTTCTTTAGTCATGTGAAATTTTATTTTTACTAAGTAATTAAATATCAATTGTAAGAAAATAGTACATGATAATTTTATCTATGGTAGAATATTTTAATGAAGTCTAAAATGCTCAATCATCTCATATGATTCATGCTTAATAGTTCTTAATTTGTAAAAGTTCAAAAACTTTTTCTCCACTAGAGTGTTACGTAAATATAAAAGATTTTTTATTTTTTTCATAAATATTAGGAGTCCAGTACTACTATGTTTCCTACTTAGATCTCATTTGTTTGCACTTAATGAAGGTCTAAACATTAATCATTCAGATTTAGCCCATTAAATGTGTTCGATTTTTATGTCTAATTCTTAATCATTAAGTTTTAGCCCATTAAGTCAATTTGTTTTTTTAAAACAAAATAGTCTCTTAATGGATATGAAAAGAGCTGAACGAATCAGATTTGTAGGAGAGTTTTTACAACATTCAGACTTATTTAATACACTGTAAAAAAATCATGTTGCCTCTCTTTTTCTCTCATTGCACTCTTGTTCTCTCTCTGCTTCAAACTTTCTTCCTTTCCTTTCTCAACCAAACACCAATTGTTTTCTCTTAGACTAGTAAGTTTTCATAAGGAAAAATTACCCAAATACACAACTTATTTTACTATATTCTCTAAAATTCTCTATCATTTGAAAAAATTACAAAAATCTTTACTTTACGCGATGTAGCAGATACATCACTTTACGTAATGTATCGATCGGATACAACACTTTACATGATGTATTGGTCGGATACATCACTTTACGTGATGTATTGGTCGGATACATCACTTTACAATGTATTGAGTGTACGCTATGTAGCGGGGTGTTACTTTATGTGATGCATTAGTCGGATACATCACTTTACACGATGTATCAGTCGAATACATCATTTTAGGAGATGTATCGCAATGTACATGATGTATCAGGACGTTGAGTGATGGATCTGAAACCAAAATGTGATGTATCAAGATGTTGAGTGATGTATCCGAAACCGAAATGCGATGTTGAGGGATGTATTCGAAACTAGGACGCAATGTATCAGGATGTTGAGGGATGTATCCAAAACTGGGACGTAATGTATCAGGACATTTTGGGATGTATCCAAATTCTACCAAATTTAAGGGATTTTTTTTTATTTACAAAAGAGTAGGGATATGATGTAATTAACTCTTAAGACTATGAGATTTGTGTAAAATCTACTTTTCATAATCTTTACAAGTATTTTCTTATATTAACATTTTTTGGGTGTATTGCTTTTTGTTAAGAACTCTTTTGTAATACTCCCTCCGTTTCAAAAAGAATGGTTGGGTTTCCTTTTTAGTCTGTTTCAAAAAGAATGACCCCTTTTCTTTTTTTGCAATACTTTAACTTCAACTTTCCACGTGGCATGTTTAAGGCCACAAGATTAAAGGGTATTTTGGTACATTTGACATAATTTTAATTTAGAACCACTAGATTAAAAAGTCTACTTTCTTTTCTCAAACTCCGTTCCAAGTCAAACTAGGTCATTCTTTTTAAACGAAGGGAGTAATATTTTTGGGTGTATTGATGTTTATCAGGAACTCAAGTGTTTTGAGTGAAAAATTAGTAGGGATGATTAAAAACAACAACTATGTATATATATTTGAGGTCTCACATTAAAATTTTGTTCTGGGCCATTAATTTAATAGCTTTGTGTACAATTATTTTTGAAGATTCTATTGTAACAATAGTTCATCGTTGAAGTACAAGTTGCATGTATCCCCGTCATGGTGTCTCTTTTGTAACTACTACTATAGATATAGATACACCTGATGGAGTTGAAAATATAGTTGGTGAAAAAAATGATGTAGCTCATAATAATTATACATCCCAATCATCAGTAGTTTCGGCTAACTACATCCCAATCTTCAATTAGTTTCGGCTGAAAGAAAAGTTTTGGGGACCTAGCTTTGAGGAATGTAAGGAAAAATTAGATGGACTTGGATGGAAAGAACTATTATATAGTACAACTATTAGTATATTTTGCGAAAGTTACAGCTACAAAAAAATATGGATGACGCGAGGTTCACAAGTTAGAGAATTGGATTAAGGCCATCGAAAGAAATTAGAAATTCAATAATCTTTCTTATTAGCTAGAATATATGTTAGGCGTGGATTATGTGAAACCTTCTTTATTATTTTTTGACTAGTCTCTATCATACTTATTGAACTTTTTGATATCATATTATTCTTATAAAATATTTCATATTCGTGATATATTTTCGTTTGAAAAGTTGTGTATATTGAATTTCTTAAAAAAATTATGTTACAATAATTTTTATTTGCATATCATACAGTTTAATTTTTAAAATTAAATGTAAACATTTAAAATATTTTTTTTTGTTGAAATGATTTTTTATAACAATTTATTGATATAATATTTAATTTCATATGCACATTCTTAAAATTTAAATGTGTATTCTAGACATCTATATCTTAATGCTCATCTTAATATTCAGATGTTTATTCAATTTCACACCTCTTGATCTTAATGGAAACAAATGAGATCTTATTATCTGTTTAGAACCTTTTATTCCTTATTGTTTTAATCTTAAAAAATTCTCTCAAAATACAATCAATTTTAGGAATCTGCTACCTCAAATAAACATGAAAAAATTTGTCGTTGTCAATCGTGTTTGTTAATATGATACCTATGACGTTTTAGACTTGCAATAACTCATTAAAAGTTCATCATATACAACTAAACTTTGTTTTTTCTTATTTAAATTGTCCATTAACTTCCTGTATCTTAAAGTTTCTTATTTAAATTGTTTAGTAACCTACTTGTGCTTCCTTGTCCCTTTTTTGCTATGTGAAATTTTGTTTTTATTAAGTAATTAAATAATGATTGTAAGAAAATAGTAAATGATAATTTTATCTATTAAAGATTTTTTTAATAAAGTGTAAAAAGTTCAATCAACATTTCTTAGAATCTTCATGCTTAGTGGTTCTCAAATTATAGAAGTTCAAAAACTTTTCCTCCCCAAAAGAGTTACATAAATATAAAAGATTTTTATTTTTATTTTCATAAATTTTAGGAATTCAATTCTAATATTTTTTCTATTTATTCTTTTTTTTAAAAAAAAAACTTTTTATTCCTTATTGTTTTAACCTTAAAAATTCTCTCAAAATACAATCAATTTTAGAAGAGTGCTACCTCAAATAAACATGAACAATTTCTACTATTGCTAAGTCTTGTAGGTTAAAATGGTACGTATGACGTTTTGGATATGCAACAACTCATTAAAAGTTCATCATATATAACAAAACTTTGAAATTCCTTATTTAAAATGTTTATTAATCATATGCTGGGCCGTTTTGACAATAAGGCCACTAAGGCAATCGGTTGGGGCCCAAATTTTTTAGGGCCCCCAATTTTCTCTATGTATAAAGTATTGATAAATTTGAAAAAAAAATTGGGTAGAAAATACAATTGTAACTTTTTACTTTATTTAATGTGGATGTCTTTGTAATAATTAAGAAATGGAATAGTGCTTAGTTGATTGTAACACCCTTTAATTTCTTAAGTGGTTACCTATTTTGTTGACTTATTTGTATCTTGAGGATTATCAAGAATACACATTATTATTCTTACTTTTACGTACCTTCTTTTTTTATTCCAATTCTATTTTTATTCTCTCATGGTTGAATATTCTGAAGTCTATCAAACTGTCAAACCTTTTGTATTATGCAAAAAAGTTGGTCAAACTTACTTTTAAGTCAGTTTTTGACTTCTAAAAGTGTTTGACAAATATAAAAATAACTTGAAATAAGTTTTAAAAAAAACTTATTAATAAGCTGGGAAGTGTTTGGCAAGATTAAAAATAACTTATAATTAGTTAAAGATAAAAAGTAGGGAGTTAAAAATCAAAAGTAGTCCCCCTACTTTTTATCTTTTGACTTAAAAGTTGTTTAAGTTTGACATTTTATTTTTGACTTAAAATCTACTTTTTTAAGTCAATCCAAACGGGCTCAAAATCTGTTGTTATGTGCTTATAAAAAAATCAGATTTGGTTTTTGGTGTATACTTTAAATTTCAAGCACTACAACAAATCAATACTATTTTAATATTATCATATCAATTTATCAAATTCAACGCAACTATTTCAATATCATCATATAAACTTTTTAATTTTTTGAGACAGACTTTATTAAGTTAACTTTTTATATTTATTTTCTCATTACAATTTTTCATTGTTTACATTGTTATTTCATAAGGTATGTGTACATCTTACCTTCTCGAAATCACTTCATTTGTAGAATTACATTGAGTATGTTATAGTTATTCAATTTATATATTATAACTAAAAAAAATAAAGTTTCTCTATAAAGTTTGGCTTTAGCCCCCAAACTTGTTGAGACGGGCCTGACCTTATGCATCTTAAAATTCCTTATTTAAATGGTTTATTAACATACTTGTGCTTCTTTGTCACTTTTTGCCATGTGAAATTTTATTTTTACTAAATAATTAAATAATAATTGTAAGAAAACACTCATGACAATTTTATCTATTATGTACACTTTAACCATGAAAGGTAAAAAAAAAATTCAAAAAAAAAATCTCTAATAAAGAGTTACGTAATTATAAAAGTTTATTAATATTCTTTTTCATAAATATTAGGAATTCAATACTAATAGTTTCCTACGTATTCTCCTAATAAAACCTTTTTCCTTATTGTCTTAACCTTAAAATACTGTCTTGGAATACAATCAATATTAAAAGACTTCTACTTCATAAATACATGAAAATTTTCTATTGCTGCCAACTCTTGTAGGTTAAAATGGTAAGTGTGGCATTATTGACATGCAACAACTCATTAAAAGTTCATCATATATATAACAAAAACTTTGAAATTCCTTATTTAAATTGTTTAATAGTGTACTTGTGTTTCTTTTTTCCTTTTTTTTTTCCATGTGAAAATTTGTTTTTAAAAAATAATTAAATAATAATTTATAAAAGAATAGTAAATGACAATTTTGTCTATTGTGAATCTTTTAATGAAAGATAAAAAGTTCAATTTTAGAAATTTTAAAGGACTTTAATTCTTAACAGTTCTTAATTTATAGAAATCCAAAAAAATTCTCCCAATAAAAAGTTACGT
>JAKRZT010031327.1:0-43538 GCA_029582215.1 Solanum sparsipilum
ATATGGCCCTCCAAAGTAGACCCTCGAAAAAGGCTTCACTTGGAAATTTCGGATTTTGATACGGTTGCTCTAAAATTTGGGTTAGACCCATTACCCACTCAATTTGACCCCCTAAACAAGAATATGAAGTCGGATTTTCGAAAAATGAAATGTATTTTTTTTTAATATATAGCTAAACAAGTTTCCAGTAACTTCCGAAGCACATTTTTAAGAACTTTTTGGGTCATTTCAGATAGGCCCCAACTAAGACTTGCAAAATTGAACTAAAAGACTGAAAAATGACAGATAACATGACTGTTGTCCTCGAAGAATGAGGACTCACCACTGTAGCTACTGAACTGGAGATCAGGACTAGATCTATGCATGATTTGACTTTTGAGGACCTTAATCTACAACACGAGAAGATGTAATGCAGAATATACGTCAGCACTTGAAAGGTACTTAGCATGCAGGATATAGTAAAGCTAAAATAAACATATAACTGACCAAGCAATAAAGCAAGAATATAATCTGAACATGATATTGGTACTGAATAATGAACTAACTAACCAGAATAACCAATTTATAACATGTTGAGACTAAATACTGACTGTACTGAAATTTGGTCAATGCAATGGAGTCTGACTGAACTGTGAGAGCTGATAATAACTGGTAATAAAACCACATTAGCTAAAGGTGGAGTCCGATATATACGCCCTATCAAGAGGATCCAATACACTCGGCCAAAGGTATAGAGGCATGCTAGTGTGATCACTAAAATGTTGCCCACATATGGGACTTACAACCTACTTGGCTAATAGTTCTAGAATTATATATGTGACTGACCCTAGTCCAACTCGGTATTACGCTACTCCCAATAGAATAAATGACTAACACATTATGACTGAATTTCTGTAACAGACTAGATAGCTCAAAACTGGCATGCAAACTGAGAATGCACATTAATATACTAATAATGACACATTAAATACTAAGGCATGTATATCTGAAATACTGAAATATCTTACCTAGCATGTGTAATTCAAGAACTAAAGAGAGAAATCGCTAGGTTTTAAAATTCATGCAATAAATGAAGTAATAACATGATAATCTGATTTGGAACGTTTAAACAACTAATTCGTGATAATCTACTAAATTTCTAGAAACCCTAGGTCTAGCTGATAATATAGAATCGAGAATCTAATTGAAATCTAGGGACTTAATGGGTGAAAGGAACCCACTAGTGAAATCCCACATACCTGTCGACGAATTCCACAGAGAAATCTTTCGATTTTGGGGTTAGAACTAATAGAACCTTGATGCGTTCTTGAACTAGGGTTGGTCGCCTCTTTCACTTCCTAGGCTTCTAAATTTCTAAGTTATTGATGCAAGATCTGACTTATGTAAGTTCTAGTTATGTTTATAGGCTAAAACTAATAAAAACAACGTTGTTTAGGGTTAAAATGACGTAGTTTAGGAGTCCAACAAACTAGGGAAAGACCGAAAGACCCCTAACGTAGGTTGCAGATGGGGCTGACCATGGCCCCTTTCACTGACCGTGAAAGGGACCACAAACTGTGTAGGCCCTCGTGGTCTTCACTTGGTCTTGTGGTTATTAAGGCATGGTCCACGAGCCACTACCACGGGCTGTGTGGAGGACCACAGACCGTGAAGGTCCCCCGTGGTCCTCACTTGGGCTGAGGTCTAGAGGATCAGGGCTAGTGGTCAACGGACGCCCTCACGACCAGTTGTAAGGACCACAGAACGTGAAGGTCCTTTTGGTCTTCACTTAGGCTAGGGTCTTTGAGGTCTATGTTTGGGGGCTACTAGTTCAGCCACTATGGCCTATCATCAAGAGCACGAACCCTAAGGGTGCCCGTGGTCTGATGTCTGGGTCTGGTGACTTCCATGTCATGACCACGGGAAGGTCAACGGACTATGGACCCTATCACGGTCTGTAAACCTAGCCGTGGTTCACAGCTTCACGTAGTTTTCTGGAAAAAAATATGGGTTTGGTTTTTGAGGTGTTACAATGACAGGCCTGGTGCCCCTAGAGGAGATAGACTCTGACAGCGACACCTCTCAGTCTCAGGGTTCTTGACTTGTTTCTTCGCCCCTCTTGGGCCTGTAAATTTAGAACAACCGTGTTTTTTTCTTTTCGTCTCTATTATGTTTTGTAAGCACATGGATGATTGTTTTTTGTTGTCTGATGCAGCCGATATTTACATTTTAAGATTATGGCTTCCCGTTCTATTCCTGAACACTGATTAACTTGCAGGGGTTAGTTTTGATATCACCTTGGGGCCTTATTGGGTAGTTTAGAAAAATAGGGGAAGCAGGCTGAGGTACTGTCTCGCCTCATCCCGCTCTGGCGGGAGGAATTCTGCTCTGGTGGTCCCACCCTAGCGGGAATAATCCCGCCCCAGCGGTCAAAATGGAAACAGAACCTCTGCCCAAATTTTTCTAGGGTTTCTCTATTTTCTAAATTGCACCATGGTTCACAGATTTACCAAACGAATTATGGATAATTCCCTGGGTTAGATAGTAGATGGATACCCGGGTCAATCTCAACAATATACATGCGACTCATTTTGCTTAATTCAACACCATAACCCCCACATCCCCAGGATATACCCAGACATTCGCACGGTTATTACACAACCGCAAGACACACTCAAATTTCCTCGCAAATCGGCTCGTAGTTTATCTACCCCCATTATCGAATCTAGTCAGGACCTTCCTTTCACAACGAGTTTCACGATACATTTACATCTTGTTTAACTCAACCACTAGGCCAACATACTGCACAAAAAAAGGTTCAGACATACATTTATAGTATATGTAATCATATCATCACATTCACACAAGTTCAATTTTACATTAATAGATAATTGAGAAAAATGAAACACGTAATCACAGTTTCAAGTTGCACCCATAAACAAAACCAGTTCTTAATTAGCTACTTCTCTCCATGAATGACTATTACTAATCATTCATGCATTTACTGCTCCCCTAGGGCCAGATACCAATTAGAACCTTCCCAGTTCAAAAATTACCCTGCTTGTGTTCCTTCCGTCGTGACCACGACGTCAAGATCACTTTGTTGAGATACCAATTGGACCCAACTCATACCACAAGTGACACATGCACGAAAGGGGAGAACAAGTGGCACACTTCCTAGAATGCTTCCTAGCCTGTTGTAGATTAGATGTGGACGTCAACACACTAATCTGAAAGCGTTTAGTCCACATTTTGCACTGGTAATGGGAGACTGGTAACATAGGCTCTGATACCAATTTGTCACGACCCAACCCACCGGGATGTGCGGGCACCTACATACAACTATCTAAGTAGGAGAACCCTCTTATCCCAAAAGTTACAACATGCAGAAATTAAATAAGATGGAAAATAAAAGAAATGGTACGATTTTATAAATAAGAACTCTTAAAACAAATTCGGTTTTAAAACATGTAAAGTGATTAACACCCCTAAAGAGCTAGTCTAAATAAGTACATGAGCTACTAAGACTACAAAATGGTCCTAATAAATAAAGACACAACTCCCACCTTGTGGAAGGAAAAGTAGAAACTACTAGAGAAGTTCTTCGTTTTCACCTAATGAAACATCACCAACATGCATCAGGACTAGGTCAAGGACATATCAATAGTAGTATTAGTACAAACCACACGCACTGGTAGGCATCATCGGTCAACCCAATGCCCACCACATAACATTAGAAATCAATTAATAAGAATATACCCTAGACCACTCGCTTCTTCACCTTTACCCCCACTTGGATACCTCAGATATTACACTAGCACCTCTTACTACTAACCATCTCCTCATTCAACCCACTCACTAGTTTCTTGATCATGCCTAGTCAATCTAATACATAAAAGAGACCACGAATATGAGTATACTTATTTCGACTAATTACCCATGGCATACCAATATTTCCTCTTTTATATTACCCTTCCTTCGTCACATGGTACATTTTATCAAGCTTGCTAACTATTTACCATGAGTTCCCTTTTTCATCTTTAGAATTAATCTATGTGGACAAGTTAACCAATCACCCCCCTCTCGTTACCCCCAACATGGGTTTACAGGACATACATGAATTTTATACACTACCTCCACTTCTCACCCTCACAATATAATTAGGTCATCATAATCACTTACAACCGAGTAGAACAATTATCAAATTTAACTTATGAACAACACACACTTCGTCATTACAAAATCCACAAGTATGGCATGTCATTGGTCCTCTAAAATGAGCCTAGCCGAAACTGTTAGCATACCAGAACATGGTACTCGATCCAATAATTATATTTAAACGTGGCAACTGATCCCATAGTTATGCCGAAACGTGGCAACCAATCCAAGTTAGTTATGCCAGAATGTAGCAACCGATGCAAGTTAGTTTGTCGGAATGCAACACCCGATCCATTAAACAAGCCACAATCACAATTACAAAGTACATACTCAATATCATACAATCAAGTCAAGATTCATGGCATTCATCATTCCTATATTTCTGTTTACAATTTACGTGATCAACAATGCAACATTAGCTCACATACATATATCATAACAAATCAAGAACGAGCATACATCACAAATCATAGAATAACAACCATCCCAATGAACTAATCGTCGACGTATATCATGTAAACGTTAATTTGACCATACTTAGCCCTAGATCATCATCTATGGCTTCTTCCTATGATTTAATCATCTATTATTCGGTGCACGAAGGCTTACACATAAATGTTACTATTTATTATTATTATGCTATGCAGAGGGCACAAATCTATAACTACTCAATTTAAAAAACCTAGCCTACCTGGGCGCCATGTAGTTGCACTGAGTTTTTGGATATAGATCTTGTTTTTGAAACTCATGACGATAATCTTGACCTAGAATTCACAAGATATCTCCATCCTAACATTAGAAATCTCCTTCTCCTTCTTTTCCAAGCTTAGAGCACCTTTTTTGGGGTTTCTAAGGTGTTTTACCACTAAATAAGGTATTTTAGGAAGAAGGAGAAAATAACATTTCACGTTATTTACATTTTGCTTCACCTATCCCTCCATGGCGCAAGCTTACCCCAATGTGGCACCGCCACCCTAGTAACATCTGGCCTGCCCTAGTGGGACAATGGCCCAGAATGTTTCCCAAATTTTTGTTTCTCCTAAATAATAACGGTTCGGGTCATCACAATATGAATATCTCTAGGCTCATGACTCATGCTCAGTAGGTTGAGGGAGATAGCTTAGGGAACTAGATAAGTACAACAACAAGGCTAGAACAGGCAACTATAAGAACTCTCAATAGAAATTCGGTGGTGGAAGTCACTCACAGTTTCACCAGAAATCTTCAGCCCCAGCACCTTCATCAGCTAGTGCTCCATCCCCCAAGTTTCACTATGATTGAAAAGGTAAGGTATCGGGGTCTAAGTCTCAAGGGAGTAGTTCAGGTAACAGGACCTACCCGACTTGTCCAAAGTGTGGTAAGAACCATCCGAGCAAGTGTCTTGCACGAAAGGAATGGTGTTTTGGGTTTGGTCAGTCTGGTACAAGTTAAGAGATTTCCCTTCTTATAAACAAGGAAAAGAAGGTAACAATAATAGGGGCTCACTCTACAGCTCCAGCAGCACAAACGGGTCGCCTTACTCAGTAGGGTACTTCATCTGGTACAGGTCGCGGTCAGCGCTAGAACATGTTGTATGCTCTCCAGGCTCTCCAGGAGAAAGAAGATTCTCCTGATGTGGTCACTCATACGTTACGAGTCTTTCATTTAGATATTTATGATTTGTTAGATCCAGAGGCTACTATTTCCTTTGTAACTCCACATATAGCAGGGAACTTCAGTGTCAGTCCAGAAACTCTCTCAAAACCCTTCTCAGTCTCTACTCCAGTTAGTGACCCTGTTATACCTAAATGGGAATACAAAAATATGCCATGTTTCAGTCTCTCTAAATATCAGCTCAACAGATCTGATAGAGTTAGAAATGGTAGACATTGATATCATTCTAGGCATGGATTGGTTACATTCCTCTTATGCCTCAATCGATTGTAGAATTAGGATCGTCTATTTTTAGTTTCCTAGCAAGCCAGTCATAGAATTGAAGGGTAGTAGCTCAGTGCCCATGGGTAAATTGATCTCTTACCTTAAGGCCAGAAAAATGATCTATAAAGGGTAAATCTATCATCTAGTTCAGGTTAAGGATTCAAACTCTTAAATTCTAACTCTTAAGTCAGGTCCAGTAGTAAATGAGTTTCCAGAAGATCTTCCCAGAGTTACTCCTGAAAGGGAAACTGACTTTGAAATTGATCTCTTTCTAGATACCCAACATATTTCAAATCCTCCTTCCAGAATGGCTTCAGCTGATCTTAGGGAATTTAAAGAAGAGTTGAAGGACCTTCTAGATATAGGTCATCAGACCTAGTATTTCTCCATGGGGAGCTCCAGTGTTATTCGTGAAAAAGAAAGATTGTTCTCTCAGGATGTGCATTGACTACCGGCAGTTGAACAAAGTCACAATCAAGAATATGTACCCTATCCCAAGGATTGATGACTTGTTCCACCAACTTCAAGGTGCTAGTAATTTTTCGAAGATAGACCTCATATCCGGTTATCATCAACTCCGAGCCAGATATAGTGATATCTTGAAAATTGCCTTCAGAACTCGGTAGGGTCCTTATGAATTTGTAGTTATGTCATTTGGACTAACCAATGCTCTTGCAGTTTTCATGGATTTAATGAACAGTGTGTCCAAGTAGTATTTAGACTTGTTTGTTATCGTCTATATTGATGATATCCTATTTTGTTCTAAGATTGAGGAGGAATATGCGACTCATCTGAGAGTTGTTCTGCTGACTCTCAAAGATCGCCAATTATTCGCTAAGTTTAGGAAATGTGAGTTTTCATTACAATTAGTTACTTTCCTTGACTATATAGTAGCTATCAAAGGGATCCGAGTGGATTCTCATAAAATAGAGGCAGTGAAATAATGGTGAAAACCCATCTCTCCAATAGATATCAGAAGTATCTATTGTGATGCATCCAGAGTTGGCCTACGTTGTGTTTTGATACAGAGAGGTAAGGTTATAACTTATCCTTGTAGACATCTTAAGGTACATGAGAACAACTATCTGACTCATGACATCGAGCTTGCAACAATAGAATTTGCCCTAAAGATTTGGTGACATTACTTGTATGGTGTTCACGTGGATGTGTTCACAGATCATAAGAGCCTCCAGTAGGTATTCCCCCAAAAAGAGTTGAATCTTTTCCATAGGAGATGGCTTGAATTCCTCAAGGACTATGACATGAATGTACTTTACCATCCTGGTAAGGATAATGTAGTAGCATATGCTTTTAGCAGACTATATATGGGGAATGTAGCACATGATGATAAAGAAATGAAGGAATTAGCAAAAGATGTTCATCGGCTTGCTCGCTTAGGAGTTGGTCTTACGGACATGTCATCTTTATTTGTAGCGGAGGATAAGGAAAAACATAATAGTGATCCTATATTGCTTCGGTTGAAGGGTGCAGTTCATCAAAAGAAAGTAGAGCTTTTCTCCCAAGGAGGAAATGGTGTGCTTCGTTACAAGGGTCTCTTATGTGTTCCTAAGATGGTTGAGTTGAGGTAGCAGATCCTTACATGAGCCCATAACTGCTGCTATTCTATTCATCCAGGTGCCACTAAGATGTACTGTGATCTGCGGGAAGTCTTTTGATGGAATAGTAAGAAGAGGGATATAGCAGATTTTGTGGCTAAGTGCCCAAATTGTGAACAAGTTAAGGTAGAACATCAGAAGTCAAGAGGTATGACTCAAGAGATTAACATTCCTAAATGGAAGTAGGAAGTGGTAAACATAGATTTCATTACGGGTTTACCTCGTACTCGCAGACAGCATGAATCCATTTGGGTTATAGCAGACAGAGTTTCTAAGTCCGCTCACTTCTTGGCTGTCAAGACTACAGATTAAGCAGAGCATTGCGCTAAACTCAACATACATGAGATAGTCAGGTTACATGGGGTTCCTTTGTCTATCATCTCAGATAGGGGTCCTTAATTTACCTATATTTTTTGGAAATCATTTCAAAAAGGTCTTGGTACTCAAGTAAATCTCAGTACAACATTTCATCCACAAACGGATGGTCAGGTAGAGTGTACCATTCAGACCTTAGAAGACAGGCTGAGAGCTTTTGTGATTTAGTTTAAGGGCAGTTGGGATGATCCCTTACCTCTCATAGAATTCACCTACAACAACAATTATCATTCTAGTATTCAGATGGCCCCTTATGAGGCATTATATGGGTGTAGATGCAGATCTCTAGTTTGTTGGTTTGAAGTACGTGAATCAACCTTGATTTTGCCTGATTCGGTCCATAAGACTATAGAAAAAGTTCAACTCATCAGAGATAGACTAAAGGCTATTTAGAGTCGTCAGAACTCCTATGCAGATGTGCAGAGAAGGGACTTAGAATTTGAAATCGATGATTGGGTTTTCCTAAAGGTGTCACCTATGGAGGGGGTGATGAGATTTCGCAAGAAAGGAAAGCTCAATCCCAGATATGTAGGTCCTTACAAAATCTTGAAAAGGGTTGGTAAAGTGTCTTATGAGTAAGAGTCGCCTTCAAAACAAGCATCGATTCATTAGGTCATTCACATTTAATTGTTAAAGAACTAAAACTAATATCTAACTCAACTAATATCGATAGTGCCATTAGATAGTGTGGCTGTGAAGGATAGTCTCACTTATAAAGAGGTGCAGTTGAAATTCTAGATCTTTAGGTTCGTCGGTTGAGAAACGAATAAGTCACTTCAATTAAGGTTTTGTGGAGGAGTCATTCAGTAGAGGGAACTTTTTGGGAAGCAGATGTAGCCATGAGGGCCAAGTATCCTCATCTCTTTCCTTCCAATTCCATTTCAAGTTGAGGTAATAAGTTCCTCCCACGTCTCTTAGCTTACTATTGCGTAAATCCAGTCTTGGTATCATGTTCCCTCAGTTATACTTGCATTTTCAATGTATTTACATGTTCTTGTAACTCAGTTGAGTTAGATATTAGTTTTAGTCCTTAGTGGCAGAGATTGCAGCTCCTTCCCTCCATATTAAGCTTGTTTAGACTTCATTCGAGGATATCTGTTACTAAGGGGGAAATAATGTAACTCCCAAATTCGAGAAAGGAAAAAATTGGAGATTTTCAAAACTTGTAGGTGCCACCAACGGAGGCCACCTACGGATCGTAGGTTGAACCACGGACCATAGGTGGGCTCTGTGGTTGGTCACCTCAAATCCACCAAGAAAATTTAGTAAAGGCACGAAGCACGGCCAGACCAACATACATAGGTTGGACCACGCTCCGTGGTCTTGGGTCTGTGGATCGTGACCCTCAATCCTAGCTTCAGATTCCAAACAACAAACTGATATGACGGACCCTCAGTTAACCTACAGTACGTCGGTCAGGTCTGTCAATTGCCCCATCAGCTTTTAAGTTAGGGTCATTTCGGACTTATCCCCTATGCTTTGGACATTTAAACTACGTCGCTTTATTCAGTTTAAGCCTAGTATTCTAATCAGAACCTACCCTAATCGATTCATTAACCAAAATTCATCAAAACTAGCGGGAAGAAACAATCAACCAAGAACTCTCCAAGAATGCAACAAGTTTTCTTCAATTCCAGCCTTGAAATTGAAATATTTCTTCGTGAAATTTTTCACCTGGTATGTGGGATTTCACTAGTGCGTTCCTTTCACCCATTAGGTCCTAGAATTAAGTCAGATTCTTGATTCCCTACATACCTTTTAGACCTAGTGTTTCTTGAACTTTAGAGAACTGCTGTGATTTAGTTATTGTAGTACTCTTACTCAGGTTATCATGTTTTCATAATATTGTTGCTTGGTACCGTGCATGAAACTCAGAACCCTAGTTGTGTAGATTTGTTTAGTTCAATAATTACACTAGCTAGGTAGAATAAATAGATATACATGCCTCATATTTTGAATGTTTCATTATGAGTACTTACATGTTGCATTCTCAGTTACCATGTCAGGATATTGAGCTATCCATTATATTTCAGTTATGTTGTATTGTCCACATATGGACTAGGATTCAGTTACCCTCATAGTCCCAGAAGTACATGCCCCCATAAGTTTATAAGTGCCCTATGTGAGCATTAGATTTAGTGATCACGTCAGTCATGCCTTTATAACCCTATCTAGTGACTACTTAAGTTTAGGTGTTTAAGTTATAAATTGTGCCAAATTTGAGGGGCTATCTAGTATTTAATTAAAATTATTTGTATGGTCAACACACTTACAAAAAGAGTTAGTCATTTTTCCGTTAAATTAAACCTTTTATATAACAAATTAGGTTTCTGTATCTCCTGATTGTTTTATCAGAACAGGATAACTCTCAAATCGTTGAAGAAATAATTAATGCTATGACAACTCCTTTTTGTGGCTTGATTGAAAAAATTTGTGTGTTGTTGGTACATCATGGCACAAAATTTGTTACAGAGATGACTGATTTGTTGGAGTCCAACGAATATAAAGGTAACATCTATTAAAACCTATACAAAACTCATAACTTTTGTTTTTTATATAACTAAATTTTATATGTTTTACTCTTTTCAAAGATTTAATTGAAATGATGTTTATTATCCCATCTGTGATTTTATCATCGATCTCATTTAAGATTTTGTTTATCTTGTAGATCTAGGATCTCTCTTTTTATTGTTGTCTTAACACTATTTCTATGCTTGTTTATGTTGTATAACTAATTAAAAAAATTTGATTAAAATATTTATGTCTAACTATATTTGAAATGAAAAATAAATTCTTTGTGTTACAAAACTTTTTTGTAGCATGGAGTAATGGGAAAAGGATGAAATTTGATTGATTAATATATATAATTTTTAAATATATATTTCTCTTACAAATATTTGAACCCTCACCTTGAGGGCCAAGAGAAAATATGACAACCAATCTAGTAATATGTTTTACAAAATTATCTTCAACTTCAACTAAAGATTTCGAGCACAAACAGTTTGAAGGAAATAAAGAAAAAAAATCATTGAATTCAAATAACAAAATTAGGAAATTTTATGTGGTAGAAGTTTAATCGATACTAAAATCATCAAAATTAGATACATAAATATAAACTGATAGTAAAGGCTAATGGTATTTTTAGACTAAAATTTGAAAGGGGGTATTCTTGAGCCAAGAACAAAGGTTGAGGGATTTTGTAGAGCAAAATGTAAAAGTAGGGTACTTTTGAGTCATTTCTAATAGGTTATGGGTATTCTTGAGACAAAACAAAATAGATTGGAGGTATTGTTAGACCCAAAGGCGAAATAAAAGTATTTATGAACCTTTTTCCCTTGGTTGAGGGATATCTAAGAGCCATTTCAGGTATATAATTTAAAATAGATTTTGTGTTAGGTTCGGTTATGGATGAGTTAGATTAAAAATTTGGTGGATAAAAAATAAAGACCACATGTTTTATAAAAATATAATTAAATTTTATGTAATTGTGTCATTCATAAGAAAACAATTTTAAACAGGAAAATAACGTTAGAGGTAATTTGATCCAACTAGTGTAAGAAATATATTTTTAAAATAAAATAGGTAGAATTACATAAGAATCTAATCCAATGTGTAGCATGACACTTTAGATCCATTTCCAATAGGGTTGTTTTGTAGAGCATATAGTAATTGTACTGAATATGGTGCTTTAGTAATGCTAGAATTAGTTATATTGAGATTATTTTTATACAAATTTTGTATTGATGTTTAACGGAAATCTTTTCTTTAATTATGTATTAATAACCTGGTTTGCTATGTACTATTTACACCAACCACCCCATAATATTGTATAGGGTGCAATACTAATAATTGTATTATTTATATATAGACTGAAAAGCATACCAAACTAGGGATTAAATAAAATCATGACTACATATACTAAATTTTCTAAAACATCCTTCTAAAGAGATCATTAAATATGTCAATTAAGTTATCTACAAATTATAATGATGAAATTATTATTTTTTTGACCAATTTATACCACTTAGAGGTGAAATAAATTTTCAAATTTAATGATATATAAGGTGAGATATCAAATATATAATTACCTGAAGATAAATTAAATACCAAATATTAATGATGATATATCTCACCCTATTTATAAACCAATTGACTCCCACATATAATTTGACCCATTTCTGAAAATGAAATAAGAAAAGTTAGACTAGTGTTTGGAGAAAACAAATTACAGGATACCAAACTTCTATCATATCGATAGATAAAACCCTCTTCACTGCCTCTAACAACCATTTTAGCGATGCTACAACTGCAACGATGCCTTCCACATCACTTTCACCATTAACGTGAGCTTCTTCTTCCGCTGCCTTAGTTGCTTTTATCACCAAGTCCTCAACAATTACACCATTGTCAATGTCATGCCCCCTTCTCAATCTATTACTTTCAATTTTAACCCTTCTTCCACCAATTTTGTTTATTTTGATTCTTACAATTGTGAAACTTATTCTGATGAGACTGATTACAATGAGACTGATTTCGATGAGACTGATTCTGATGAGAGCGATTTTGATGAGGCCAATTCTGATGAGATTGATTCTGATGAGACTAATTCCAATGAGATTGATTTCGATGAGACTTATTATGATGATGCTCATTTCAATGAGGCTAATTCTGGTGATTTTTTCTTTGGGCTTTTTAGCTCAACTCAATAACATTCTCCAACTCTTAACTCTTACATCATTTATTGACTCACTTCCAAGTGTGAAAAGTTTTGAATCATCAAAAAATTGTCCTATTTGCATGGAGGAATTTGGGATTGATTCAAAAGCGAGTCAATTGCCTTGTAATCATTTCTTTCACAATGATTGTATTGTCACATGGCTTATTAATAATATTACTTATCCCCTTTGTTGGCATAAATTGCTGTAAGAAGATGAAGATGAAATTGAAAACCATCTGTAAAGTATTTTGGATGGTGAAATTTTTGATAGAGAATTTCAAGATAATAATATTGATCTAAAGGAAATTCACGATGAAGATAGTGACATCTTGATGGTTGATGTCTAAAGTTCACATTTACTATTCTTTTACTGATTTTTAGGTAGTAATAAGTTTGGGTTTGTGTGTGTGTGCGTGTATTTGATGAGGGTTAAGCCTAGATGGTAAATCATAACAACAATTGAAACTTCTTGTATGTTAAATAGGAAGAAAATATGTCCTGATTATTTTTTATATCATGTGAGGTTAGATGTCATGACCCAACCCATCGGGCCGTGCGGGAACTCACTCTAACACCTAAGTAGGAGAACCCTCATATCCCAATAGCTAAAACATGGGGAAAATTTAAGAGAATAGAAATAAATGAAATGTCAAGATTTTTATAAATAGCAACTTCAGACATAATTTTGGTTAAAACTTGTAAAGTAATTAACACCTCTCATAGATCTAGTCTAAAAAGGTACAAGAGCTACTAAGAGTACAATTGGACATAATAAATAAAGACACAACTCCCACCATGCGGAAGGAAAGATAGAAGCTGTTGGAGAATTTCTTCGTCTTCATCTAATGAAACATCACCAACCTGCATCCAGACTATGTCAAAAGATGTAGCAAGAGTAGTATTAATACAAAACACACGTACTGGTAGGCATCATCGGTCAACTCGACGCCCACCACATAACATAAGGAACCAACTAGTAAGATCAAGAAATGAACCACTCGCTTTTCCACCTTTACTCTCTTTTGAAGTACCTTGAGGTTACGCTAGGAACCTTACTACTAACCACCCTCTAGGTCAACCTACTTACTATGTTCTTGATCATAGCCTAACAATTCTAGCACATAGTCAAGTTCCCAACTACAATTACAACATTACAACTGCTCAAGTCATACCCTTACTTTCTCTTAATATTACCCAGCCATGGCCACATAGTACATTAAGTCAAGCTTCTAACCACAAAACACAAAGCCCTTTCTCCAAAGTGCAATCCAGCTAAGCACTTACTTTACGTACACTACTCCCACTTTTCACCCTTAGAAAACACGAACAAACCTTGCTATCAATTATTCGACTCTTGAACCCTTGGCCCTTCCAATTCATTCGACAACACAATACGCAACAAGTTTCAATCTACACCAAAGAATAGTCGGATATAAGTCCTCATAAACATATAACCACTCTAGGGAATCACAATATCATTATTATTTCGAACAAGGTTCAATTTCACAATTCTCAATCATCACAGATTTGTCAAATCATTGGTCCTTTCATAGAACCCAAACCCAAACTATTAGCATACCAGAATGTGGTACCTGATCCAAGTTAGTTATGCTGGAATATGGCGACCGATCCCATAATTATGCCAGAACGTGGCAATCGATTGAAGTTAGTTATGCCGAAACGTGGAAAACGATCCATTCAACACCCCACAATGACACTCACAAGTATATTCTTGAGTTCATACAATTTAGTCATGATTAATGACATTCATCATCTCTTTATCTCATTTACAACAAGTGTGATCAATAATGCAAAATTCACATGCATACATGTATCATAATGAAGCAAGAACAAATATACATCACACAATCATAGAATCACAACCACCACCTAACCCTAGATCATCATCTAAGGCTTCTTCCTAAGAATTAACCATATTTTGTTTGGTGCACGAGGGCCTCCACATAATTCTACCGTTGATTTACATATATTACGTGGTGAACACAAACTTATAACTACTCAATTCATAAAACCTAGCCTACCTTGGCACCAAGCAGCTGCATGGAGTTTGTTCTTTCATTCTTGTTTCTGGGATTCGTGATGGATATCTTGACCAAAAATTCGCAATCCATCGACATCTTCAAGCTAGAAATATCTCTCTCCTTTCTTCCCAAGCGTGCAACAACTTTTTTGGGTTTCTAAGGTGTTTTAAGACTAAATTAGGTATTTAAGGAAGAAAGATAAAATAGGATTTTGCATTATTTACATTCTGCCATGCCTATCAAGCTTTGGCACCAACTTACCCCGCCTTGGCGCGGGCACCAATCGGCATCTGGTCCGCTCTAGCGGCACAGTGGCCCATAATTTCCTTGAATTTTTTATTCTCCTAAATAACGACGGCTCGGGATGTTACTATAGATACCAATTTAACCCTCATTCGTCCCCGAACGATTAATACCTAAATAATCACTTGCTCTAATTTTGAAGCACTCCCAAACTAATGAATATGGGTATTGTCAAACCACAAAGATTGGTGACTGTTTATCTAGTCAATACAAGAAAGGTACTATAACCAAGGACTAGGAGAAAATTGAGGCAACACACGAAGAAACAAAATTGTTTAAACTACACAGTCTGGCCCGCCAGGGTGGCAGCCCCTCCTTAGGCGGGGCCGGTATGGCGAGGATCTCACGCTGAGACACGAGATTGGGAAACAGTAAAGGGGGAAAAGAGAAACATTTTTCCCATTTCTACCATAAACTTCCAAAACTCTCCCTAATACTCTTGTCACTCTCCTCCAGACGTCAATACTCAGGTAATATTCTTGTTTCTTATGCTCTTTACTTCTATACTTGATTAACAACGATTGCATGACCACTAACTGATCGAATAAAAATTGTTTTTGGGTAGTTACTTCCCTAACATTGAAGGGTCTCTTGGTGTAAAACTCAAATTTAGGCCTCATTTAGGAGTTATTTTGTCGAAATAATTTCTTATTTACAGTATAAGGTAGTTTATATACTTTAATCTTCTGAAATTCTATCAAAATAGAAGGTTTTGGGATGAAGAGGAGCCATTATCGCATCTGGTATTTGTCCCAGCTGAAGGCGGTCTTCATCCCGCTATGGCGGCCTTCATAATCCCACCAAAGCGGGATACGCCAAGCAGTGGCCTGCCTCTTATCACAGAATTTATCTCTTCTTAATTTAGGCTTAAACTGACTATCCTATCGTGTTCTAATGTATATTCAAATTATTGCATGCTCTCTAAATGGCAGGACAAAAGGAAGAAAACTTACCCTTCATCCGGTTACCCGATGCCGCGAGTCGAGAAAGACATCATAAAAACCGCAACACAGGGTTTTGTTGTGAGAGAGCATTCATGTTACTCAAGCTAGAGGAAAAGGCGCCTGCATTTTATGCTCGCCTGATGTAGTTTAGATATAGTCCACTTACTGGGGCTTCCCCATATGTACATTCCACTTGGGTGAGGGAGTTTTACGCCATCCTTCCTACTGTGAGATGGGTTGACTCTCACCCTTCATCCGTATTCGGGGAGTGGACATTCCCTTGAATGCCACTATCATTAATGAGGCTCTAAAGGTGCCAGAGGTGTCAAACGCAGAAAATGAGGCCAAGTTGAGGGAGATCGATCTGAGTGGTTGAGAGACACCTTCGTAGAGCCTGCGTGTCGGGATCAGGTCTACTGGGCTAGTGTAGAGGGCATACTAGCAAGGATTGGTCGCCGGATGCTAAGAGGTGGCTGGACTTGGTTAATAGAAGGATCCGCCTATCGGGCAAACCGCACCGACATGACCTTTCCTCGGGCTTTGGTAGTGGCGTGTGCCATATACGGTATAGAGTTGAATGTCTGGGCACATATTATTTCTGAGTGGAAGATGTTCTACCAGGGTAATAAGAAGGCATTCTTTCTCCTGGTTTTGTCACTGCTCTGTCTAAGTGAGCGGGAGTGCCACCTTTTTACGCCGACGAGGTACTTCCTATGGATCCCCCCCTTCATCCTTTTTTTGTCAGGTAAGGTTCTACTTTATGGGGCAAGAGGATGAGAATGGGCAGGGCTAGTAGCAGTAAGGCAGCCGCGGGTTCGGATGACGAGGGCCCACTCTCAGGTGTACCAATCGAGAAGGATCTGACAGTCGTTCGGGAGAGATTGGGGAGTGCCTATACTGACTTCACTCCGGTCCCACCCAGCATCGCCCTAAAGGTTTAAATGCTCTGTCGCCAGTTGTGTCAGGAGATGAGGGAGGGTCTGGAGAGGAATCATTTGTTGGTCCGGATATGAAAAACTGTGCGGATCATATTCACTTGGGTTGCCCCTGGTCAGGAACTTCCCTAGATTGAGAAAGGATATTTCTAGCTCTTTACTTTCATGGACTAGGCATCTATCGATCTGGTAACTCCGAAGGATGTAGACTCAGATGTTGACACAACCCAGTCCGAGGGTTCTTGATTTGGTTTTTCTTTGACCCTTTTTGGCTTGTAAATTTTAAGACAAAGTCTATTTTTATTTTCGCTTTCCTAAGTTTTTGTAGCACATAGATGCTAGTTTTCTATCTGTTTTACGCAGCTCGTACTTAATTGTTAAGTTTTATAATCTATACTCGATTACTAAACACTAGAAGGATTGCAGGGATTTGCCCGGATCCCCTTTGGGGTTGATAATATGTAACTAGGGAAAACAGGAGAGGCAGGGTTGAGGTTCTGCCTCGCCCTGTCGCACTCTGGCGGGAAAATCCCACCCTGGTGGTCTCACTATGGCGAGAATAATCCTTCCCTAGTGGCTCAAACGGAATGAAAACCCAGGCCAATAATTTTTGGGTTCTTTTAGATTTTGTAAAATTCTTCCTAAGTTCCTAGCCTCACCAAACGAAATTAGGATAATTCTCTGAGCTAGGAAAATCATTGTCTAACCCAAATCAATCTCATGATACACGAACCAATATTTATTCTCGTTATTGTAGCACCACAACCCACACATCCGCAGGATAAACCCAAACACTCGCACGGTTAATACACAAGCACAAGACACGTTCAACTCTTCTCGCAATTTGCCTCGTAGTTTTATCTATCTCTTGTATCGAACCTAGTCCTGATCTTCTTTCCAACACAGGTTTTCACGATACTCAATCATGTACAAATCGCATAACTTCGATCAATTAGGCCAACAAATTGCACATATCAAGGTTCAGACACACATTTATAGTACACATAATCACCTCATCTCATTCAAGCAATTACAACTTCATATTTGCAGTTAGTTCAAACAACAAGAATCACGCATTCACAATTTCCAAGTCACACACAGTCAAGTCCAAATTATTTGTTAGTTCGCTCCATGGATGACCATTACCGATCATCCATGTATTTACACCACCCCTAGGGCCAGATACCAATTGTAACCTTCTCGGTTACAATTTTTGCCTATTTGTGTTCTTTTAGTCGTGACTACGACATCTGGACCACTTTGGTGAAATACCAATTGAAATCGAGAGATACCAATTGGACTCAACTAATACAAACAAGAGACATTTTTCACGAAAGGAGAGAATGAGTGGAACAATTTCCTAGAACCTTCCTAGCTTCCTCAAGATTAGATGTGGACGTCAACACACCAATCCACATGAGTCTAGTCCACATTTTGTTGTTGTACTGGGAGACCGGTAACCTAGGCTTTGATACCAATTTGTCATGACCCAACCCACCGGACCATGCGGGCACCCATTCTAACACCTAAGTAGGCGAACCCTCATATCCCAATAGTTAAAACATGCGGAAAATTAAAGAGAACAGAGATAAATGAAATGTCAGGATTTGTATAAATAGCAACTAAGACACAATTTTGGTTGAAACTTGTAATGTAATTAACACCTCCCATAAATCTAGTCTAGACTGGTACAAGAGCTACTAATAGTACAACTGGATATAATAAATAAATACACAACTCCCACCATATGGAAGGAAAGATAGAAGTTGTTGGAGAATTTCTTCGTCTTCACCTAATGAAACATCACCAACCTGCATCCAGACTATGTTAAAAGACATAGCAAGAGTAGTATCAGTACAAAATACACGTACTGGTAGGCATCATCGGTCAACCCGATGCCAACCACATATCATAAGGAACCAACTAGTAAGATCATAGAATAAACCACTCGCTTCTCCACCTTTACTCTCTTTTGAAATACCTCGGGGTTACTCTAGTAACCTCACTATTAACCACCCTCTCGGTCAACCAACTTATAGGTTCTTGATCGTAGCCTAACCATTCTAGCACATAGAAAAGTTCCCAACTACAATTACAACATTACGACTAACTTCTCACGTCATACCCTTACTTTCTCTTCATATTACCCAGCCATGGCCACATAGTACATTAAGTCAAGCTTCTAACCACAAAACACAAACCCCTTTCTCCAAAGTGCAATCTACCTAAGCACTTACTTCTTGTAAACTGGCCCACTTTTCACCCTTGCAACAAACGAACAACCCTTGGCCCTTCCAATTCATTCGACAACATGATACGCAATAAGTTTCACTAGACACCAAACAATAGTCGGATATAAGTCCTCATCAACATATAACCACTCCAGGGAATCACAATATCATTATTATTTCGAATAGGGTTCAATTTCACAATTCTCAATCAACATAGATTTGTCAAATCATTGGTCCTCTCATGGAGCCCAAACCCAAACTGTTAGCATACCGGAACATCGTACCCGATCAAAGTTAGTTATGCCGAAACATGGCAACCGATCGCATAATTATACTGGAACGTGGCAACCGATCCAAGTTAGTTATGCGAGAACGTTGCAACCGATCCATTAAACACACCACAATGACAATCACAAGTACATTCTCAAGTTCATACAATTTGGTTATGATTCATGGCATTCATCATCCCTCTATCTCATTTACAACAAGTTTGATCAATAATGCAACATTCACATACATACATTTATCAGAATGAAGCAAGAATAAACATACTTCATAGAATCATAGAATCATAACCATCACGTAACCCTAGATAATCATCTAAGGCTTCTTCGTATGATTTAAGCACATTTTTTTAGGTGAACGAGGACCTATACATAATTATACCATTGATTTACATATATTATGAGGTGAACAGAGATTTATAACTACTCAATTCATAAAATCTCGCCTACCTGGGGCCAAGCAATTGCACGGAGTTTGGTCTTTGATTCTTGTTATTGGGATTCATGATGGTGATCTTGACCAAAAATTCACAATTCATCGACATCTTTACGCTAGAAATCTTTCCCTCCCTTCTTCCCAAGCTTGCAACAACTTTTTGGGGGGTTTCTAAGGTGTTTTACGACTAAATTAGATATTTTAAGAAGAAGGAGAAAGTAGGACTTCACGTTATTTATGTTCTTCCTAGCCTATCCTGCTCTAGCGCCAACTAAGCCCGCCCTGGCGTCGCTGTCCTAGCGGCATGTGGTCCACCCTAGAGGGACAGTGGCCCAGAAATTCCCCAATTTTTTTCTCCTAAATAATGACTGCTCAGGTCGTTACATTAGATAACAATTGATTCATACAATTTGTGCAATCTACAACTTGACTGGTATGTCTATTTTGAAAAAATAAAACTATGTAATTGAGGAGACACTAAATAGACTTTATTTAACCCTTGTGTAAAACCTTTCTAGAAAACCAAATGACATTATCCCACATTGATTCTTATAAACCCATTTCTTTAAAATAACCACATCACTATTAATTGAATCACCTTGTTGACCAAACACACTCCCTAAAAATGTTTTAATTAGAGATGCATTTTACTGAACTAACATTATTAATGATAATTCAAAACTCTAAATTTGACTATTACTATTTTATGTAGTTATATAATACTAAGGATAGTATAAAGAAAATAATACAATTTTCTTATTTTTTTAAAATGGAGAAATAAAATGACACCTTTTTTGGGAATAATTGCCAAGTAAAATAAAATCAAAGGAGTATATAACAAATCACATAAAATCCTAAGATAAATACGCAATGTAGTGTTACAGTGACAATTAAAGTTCAAACTATCACAAGTGTTTTTAATCAAGGTACGTTGTCATTAATGTGCCTTTTTCTTAATAAGTGTAAAGTTAAGTATCAATTCTTGTGATACAGAATTCTACTTTAGTTAAGTTCAAATTAAATGTTGAAAATTTATTAAAATCACTAACATAAACATATTTAGAATTTACTCCGTCTATGATAAGTTTTACAATTAAATGAGTGAAAAATAGGTTTGACCATTAAAATAATAAATTTAATCTTTTTTAAAAATATATATGTGAGCCACTTTTATAACGAGGAGTATATTAACTCTAAATCATAAAGATGAGGGGTCTATCATGTCCTATTTCCTTTAACAAATAAAGTGCTACAAGGTTGAATACAGATGATGAAATTGACAATAAGCAGATGATGTGTTTGTGTAACACAACGTAAATTTCTAAGCTAAGCACCGAACCATTCTTAATTTACGTGTAAGTCATATCGGATGTTGCTTAAATTATTCTTAGGTGTTAAGGTCAATTCTTTGGTGTGGGAATGGATTTATATATGAATAAAGGTCAAAAGAATCCCCTAGAACATAGTTGAATTGAAAGCTTCCCTACTGATTATGTTTTGATATAATATTCCAATTTGGTCAATTTCAAAAAATCATATCTCTCGGCACATAATGAATTTGGTGCCCCACAACCTATCAGGTTGATGGTCTATGAGCCCTCTTTCCAACACCACAAAGTTTGCCTCATTGCGTGTTTTAAGAAAAATGTTATGACCATTTTGCCAGAGATTCCTGAGTCAGTTCCTACGAATTCTTTCTACAAAGTTGAATGAACTATCAACTCGTAGAAAGCTTCAGAGAAGTCAAACATTGGGGTCCCATTCCTATTAATCTATCTATGGGTTGTAAAAATTTCTATGAGTTGTAGTTTGGACAAGTAGAATGCACTTTTGAGCCTCAAAATGCAATATGCATTCTACAGATTAGATCTTCGATCCGTCAGAACTTCTATGGGTCATAGTTTTAATCCCTAGAATGATCTTTGGAGCCTTAAGTTTTAATATGAATTCCACAGATGGGATCAACGTTCTGTAGAACAAATCACGAACTATAAATTGCCTCGTGAAAGGATTTTATCAACTTTTTAGGAGGGGTAGTTCAATCTTTTTCCATCATTTCTAATCCTAAAAGCCAACTTTTTACTCTAAGTTAGGGGTTAAAACATTATTAGTCAATTTTTACGTTCATTAACACTCTAAGTCATTACATCAAGGTTCTTAGAGGAGAAAAGCTAGAGTTTCGAGCGTTCTTCAAGTTTTTACAAATTTTACCAAGAACTTTGTTCTTCTTTGTATGTAAGGCTATCATAGTGATAGACTCAGTTCTTCCTCACATCCTACATCTGTATAAATGCAATAAAATAGTAACCTAGGATTTTATCCTTGATTTTGAGTATTCTTGAGATGAGTAGTATCGTTGAATTTTGAGTTCTTTATTTCTAGTATTGAGTTTTCTTTATTGTTTTTTAGATCCCTGAGTTGATTGATTGATCTCTATATTGTAACATAAACCCTATTTTGAGCTATAATTTTTGAGAATCTTTTAAAGCAAACATTTTTGTCCTAAAACTGATTTTCTAAAAAAGGAAAGATGAGTTTTGAGAAAAAAATTTAAAGATTATTTGACTAAGGGCATAAAGGAATTAAGTATTCCCAAATGTATCAATTTATATATTGAGAAAAGAGAAATTTTGATTTCTAAATGAGTTAATGAGTCCAAAGATATTTCAAAGAAATTACCTCTTTTAAGAGAATATTTTAACCAGTTACCTCAAATTGAGAAAGAGTATGTCTAATACATTTGAGCATGAGTATATATTTATTGAGAATAGCATAGAGTAGTGATATGGGTATGAGTTCAGACAAATCAAAATCCTCATAAACCATGTAGCCAACATGGATAAAGGATCTTACTTTTAGACGACTCTTTATTGCTTTCAAGCAGAAATTTAGTGGATTCACTTAGTTGAGATTTTCTATATCTCTACAAGGTATAGGAAAGTTTTGGGCAGCATAGGCAAGATGTTGTCTCGACACATTGCTCATAATGTGGTGTCGGTTAAAGAATCTCCCAACAAGAGTTAAAAGTGTATTTTTATCATATTACTTAATTTGTTGATTTTGGAGATGAGTAAATATAATTTATGTTTAAATGATTTCACTCTTTTATTTCTTTACATTCAGTTCAGTATATATTTATATCTATTGTAGTCCGGTCATTCAATAATTTTTCTTCAGCTATAATAGATACTCGTACGATGTACTGATGTCATTCGACCTGCATCTTTTATGATGTAGATACATGTGTGTAGTACATGTACAGATGCTTCGTTGAGACCATTTTGTATTTCCCATTTGAGAGTTTTGGTTTAGTCCTTCTGGCATTACAAAGAGCAGCATTTTTTCATTTCAATATTTACTTGGGATATCGAGGGTCGTGTCCTAACGCCAACGTTCAACTTAGAGTCTTAATAGATAAATAAAGTTTGGGATGTTTTCATAAATTCTTTCTTTATAGTGTTTTCTGAATATTAAATCTTTTTAAATGAGTATTTGAGACAATAGACTTATATTTGGCTCAATAAAACTTTCACGGCCCAAAGTATACCTTAGGTGTAACATGGCCTATAGGATCCCAAGATGCCCTACACAAGTCACTTAGCATACATATACAAGATAATAGAATTTAAAGAACTAAAAAGATACTTTTATATCATACATAGTGTAATAAAAGACGAAGTCTAACATAATTCTCATAGCCATTTAATAAATCATAAAAAAGTGATTGAGACGTAACCCATACATTACATACAAAGTTTGAAATGAGATGACATAAAGTTATAAAATTTGTCGGTCCTCGAAACATTAAGACTCACCAATAGCTTGAAGAACCCAAGAGATGTCTAGCCATGAGGGTGGGAGGTAGGAGCGTCAGACCCTGCTTAGTGAAATAATGTAGGCACAAGTATTCATTAGTAAATGGAATGTAACAAGTATGATGCAATATGCATAAACATGAACATGAAAGTAAAAATGGCATAAATTGAGGAGGTATTATCATAATGAAACATTTAAAAAAATTTAAAGACAAAACGACACAGAGATCATAAAACATAGTCAATTACATTAACATAAAGAATTTAAGAAAATCTTTGAAGAATACATAATCATTTTTGTGGATTATTATCTTTAACCGACAATTAGACCATGAGAGCTATATCATGAAAACCAGTATATCTCTCATACCGAAAGTGGAGGAATCTACTTGCCAAGGTAGAATCAGTACATATCATCTTTTGCTAAAGTGAATGCACTAGCTAGGTCATTTAACACAATCCTACGGGGGCATGCAATTTGGGACTAGAGGTTGCTGCTGGAGACTACCCTATTTGAGCCTCCACCTTAATGCCCTCCCGGTGCTAAGTCTAAATCTTAATGGAATAGAAAAAAATGAAATATCATAAAAAAAAAATAAGAAAGGCAATGATCAATAACAATACACATCTCTAAAGGTCAAAACATATAATAGCTCCTTAAACAAAACTCAACATAGATGAGAAATCCTTTCATTAATATGAGTTCCTTTATGAGAAATACCTATCACAATCATGATCATCATTGTAAGTGAGAAATCCTTTCACATTTGCATTGATATTTTCCTGTCAAAGCATCCCCAAATAATTTATAATTCTTTCATAAAAACATATATATCTTCAAAATTTATAGCTCATTGGCTCATCATATGATCTTAGTCGAAAAACATAATTTAACCATGGGTCAGTGAAATTTCAACTAAATACGATGGATGAACATCAATTCATGAACTAGAGTTCTTAATTAATCATAATCAATCATAATTTGAACAAACCCACATTCATTGGATTAAAACGCTAATTTGATTAATTTGAAATTGAATTGGGAAATTGAAATCTGTAGGGATCCCATTGAGGAAAAGACTCTGTGTGTGAATACTCATACTTTGATACTTTAAGCCCAAGAAAATGGAGAATTTTGAGATTTGAATGGAACCCATCTCTTGTTTTTCTTCTTTAGACCTGAGAGAATTGGGAGGATGAGTTTTGTCAAGTTTAGAAAACTTTAAGGGGAATGAGTTGAAGTGCGTAAATTGGGTGTTAGAATCCTTTATATAGGGCTTAGGGTCAAATGCAAAACAACATATTATTGATATAAAACCATTAGGAAAAGGCCAAAAGCCTCATTAAAAAAAAACTGTCGAGCCTCACCTATGGTTCAGACCTACGGTATGTAGGTCCCACTCTGGATCGTCCTGGTAAGTCATAGGTAGGTTTAGAAGCTTTTTTCTACATCAACTAAATGATAGAGTCCATATACGGTTGGTAGGTCTACCTACGGTCCATATATTGCTACCGTAGGTCCCATATTTTTCCTTAAAATTTATTCTCAATTCCCCACTCACCTTCAGATGCCATCTACAGTCAGTAGATGTTTCTACAAACCGTAGGTGGGAGTCGTAGGTCATGTAAGGAACCTAAAATCTGCAATTTCCTTATTTTCCAAGTCTAAGGTTCTACCAAAACTTATAATTTTCTTGAGTAAAATCTTCCGCTTAGTAGTCTGCTAAACTGAGGGTTCGCTTATGAGTCAACAATGGTTTTAAGTGCCGTTCACATCTATGGTGTACGCTTGGGACGTGATAAACTCGGTATCAGGGCCTAGGGTTCAAGAGACCTAGAATATGTATGATGTCATGTTTAATATAGTCCTTCGTATAAGTGTTAATCACACCACATCCATAGCGAGGAAGCTAAGACATTTAGGGTTTTTTCATTTTCTTAATACTCATGTTCGTGCGATAGAGATTAACTCTATAAAGGTTTCCTCTTACTCGTGTTTACGCGTGACTTTTCAGATCATGGCTCTAGAAAGAGCTATTCGAGGATGTCCTGCTAGGAGGAATAGTAATACTTAAGGTCAAGAAGCTCCAACACATTAGAAATGTGATCCCCTGAGGGAGATATCACCAATTCTAAGTTTAGAAATGTTATTCAGATGTTAACTCATGTTTTGGCAAATCATTCAGGTCCACAAGGACTGTAGGATGTGGCTCATACATCCTAAGTTCGTGAGTTTTTGAGGATGAATCCTCTAGATTTCATAGGGTTGAAGGTCACTGATGATCCAGAGAACTTTGTGGAGGAGTTAAAGAAAGTATTCAGAGTTATGCATGTTGTTGATGCGGAGCATGTAGAGTTGGCTTCTTACTAACTGAAAGGTGTTACTAACCTTTGGTATGAACTATGGAAAAAGAACAGGGCAGAGGGAGCATCACTCTTAAGCTGGGATATGTTAAAAATTACTTTCTTGGGGCTTTTCCTTCCCCGAGAAATAAGGGAAGCTAAGGTGAGATTTCTTAAATAAAAATATAAAAATATGAGTGTAAAAAATTATAGCCTTAAGCTCACCCAATTATCCTACTATGCTCTGTAGATTGTGGTAGATATGAGGAGCAAGATGAGTTTGTTCATATCTAGGCTATCCCACCTATCTAACAAGGAAGGTAAGGTAGTTATGTTTATAGGGAACATGTACATAGCAGGACTCATGATCCATGTGAAAGAGTATGAGTAAGATAAGTTGAAGGACAAAGAGGATTATGAAAACAAGAAAGCTAAGACAACTAATCAAGAGTCCGGTCAGTAGAAGACTGGAAACGGGAACCAGTTGTCATTTCAGTAGAGATCATATGTACCTGCACCATCATCAGCTAGTTCTCCTACACCAAGGAATAAGAATGCTTAGAATAATTATAATTTCAAACCTCAAGCTACTCAGTCTCACGGTAGTATGGCACAAAGGGCTATATGGATAGAACCATCAAGGAGCGTGTTGTGATGGCTCTAATGGTTGCATCAAGTGTGGTTAGATGGGTGATTTTATTGGACATTTCTCTAAGAACAAATAGTGTAATGGGAGCAACCGATCCCAATCTTCTTTAGTGACTGCAATCGAAAGAGCTTCTACGAGAGTAGATACTTCAGGGATGGGCAGAGGAGTAAACTATTTGTATGCTATGGCTAGTCACCAAGATTGGGAGAACTCATTAGATGTTGTCACTAGTATGCATAAGGTATTTTCTATTTATGTTTATGCCTTACTTGATGGAGGTGCGAGTTTGTCTTTTATGAATTTTTTTTCACCATGAGGTTTGACATTTCCCCACGAAAAAGCCCTTGAGCACTTAAGTGTTTCCATATCAGTTGGTTAGTCTATTACAATAGAAAAAGTCTATCATGACTGTACCTTTTTTGTCTATCACAATGATAGTAGGGCTGACTTAGTTGATATAGATATGGTGGATTTTAATGCTATTCTATGCATGGACTGGTTTAATGCTTTTTATGCCTCGGTTAATTGTAGAAGTACTCAAGTTTGAATTTCCTATTGAGCTAGTTTTAGAATAGAGGAGTAGTTTCTTAGTACGTGAGGATTGTTTTATTTCAAACCTTAAGTCTTGAAGGTTAGTTTCAAAAGGGTACATCTATCACTTAGTCTGAGTTAATGACTCTACTATTGAAACACAACCTCTTCAGTCAGTCCTAGTTGTGAGTGAGTTCCAAGAGGTCTTTCTCGACAATCTTCCTAGAATCCCTTTCGAAATGGAAATAAACATGGGAATATATATCCTTTTATATAATTAATCCATCTTTATTCCACCAAATAGAATAGCTCTAGCTGAGTTAAACAAACAAATGACCTTTTCGACCAACTTTAGGGTTCCACTTGCTTCTCAAAGATAGACCTCAGATCAGGCTATCACTAGTTTAAAGTAAGAGAAAGTGTCATTCTGAAGACAATATTTAGAATCCGCTATTGTAATTATTAGTTCGTTGATATGTCCTTTCGTTTGACTAAAAATTGTGCAACATTCACGTTATACCTTAGATTTTTTAAAAGGAAGATATGGCCTTTTTGGGCTGAAGTTTGGTTCTACGGGTCTCATTTGTGGATCGTACGTAGAAGATTGTAGGAGCCGTAGATTACAACTCTAGAAAGAGGAAAATAATTGTTTTCAAAACAAGTCCTAATACTTTTTGTACGGTACACCAGGACCGTATGTCATGCAATGTACAAGTCGTAGATAGGTCTCATAGTTGAGTCCCAGAGTTGGTGAAATTATGAAGGTCAAAGTTTGTTTCATAGATTGGTGTCTATGGTCCGTAGGATGACCTACGAGTTGTAGGCCCGTTAAATTTTATCCAAGATAATAGTTTCTGAGATTTTCTGCGGTTGACCAGTACGGTCCGTATAGGTCTGAACCGTAGATCGAGTCCGACAGTTATTCTAAAGGAGATTTTTGGTCTTTTCATAATTGTTTTAGTCCAATATTATGAAATTTTTTCCGTCTACACTAAGCTTTATATAAATATTTTAAGCACCAAATTACCTACTTTCAATTCATTCTCTTAATTTCCCTAAACCTAACTAAATTCACTCTCTAAATTCCTCTCAACCTTAGGAAGGAGAAGAAGAAGCTAGGATTAAATTTCATGTCTCCAATTCACCATTATTTATGGGATTTGAGAATCTAGGTATGTGGTATTAACCCATAGAGTTCTTTCCTCCATGGGTCCCTAAGATTTCCAAATTTCTCAATTCAATTTCATTTGTTTAAGTTTGGGTTTCAATCAAATTTTACGGGTTTCATTCAATTTTTATTGATTTATTTTAGTTACGTCTTCTAATACATGATTCAACATTAATACATGATAATTAGTTGAATTTTTGTTGATCTATGACTAAATTATTATTTTCAACCATGAACACATGAACCTATGAATTATGAATTTATGAATATATGCATGATTTCATGATGCTATTATACATGAATTGATAATGCTTTGTAAGGAAAGTGTTAATATTATTGTGAAAGGTTTTCTCATGTGTTAGCATGTTCATGATTGTGAAGGGTATTTCTCATATATGGATTCACATTGGTGAAAAGTTTACTCATCTATGTTTTTATCTTGAAATAAATAGATTGGTATTGATCATTTCCTTCTCTATGTTGAATTGATATTTGACTTATATCTATTATGTTGGGATTTAGACTTAGTACCGAGAAGGCTTTGAGGTGGAGGCTCAAATAGGGTAGTGTCTAGTAGAACCCTCTAGTTCCAAACTATGTGCCCCCGTAGGATTGTCTTAAATGACATAGCTAGTATCCACTAAAGTAAAAGATGATATGTACGGCGTCTACCTTCTTTCACTATGATGGATGTACCGGATTCCATGATAGTTCTCATGGTCTTATTGTCAGTTAAAGCTAATATCCCAAAAAATGACAATATTTTCTACAAGATTTTTCGTACGTCTCTTATGTTAAGGTATTTGTCAATATTTTATTATTTACATGTCATTTCTTCCTTAAAGCTTTTAAAGGTTAAAATATTGCTCATGCCTCACATGTTTTAAGGCATTCATGCTATCATGTCTATTTGTGCATATTTCCCCATATTTAGAACATTCCATGTACTAACGTATACTTTTTTCTACATAACTGATGAATGTAGGGTCCTATGCTCCTCCCTCTATACCCGTGGCTATTTGACCTCTTTGACGATTCAAAGTTTGAAGAGGTTGTGAATCCTCATATTTCACGGACTATGACAGTATTATTGCTTTCTTCACTTCCATTTTCAGATTTTTGTTATGTGTTGTATGGGTTACGTTACAATCAATTTCCTTATGATGAACTAGATGAATTTTAAGACTTATGTTTAGCCTTCCGCTTTGCCAAAACTTTTTGATAGATGAAATGCTTCCTTTTGAATTTTTAAGTTCTATTATCTTCTATGATGTATGCTAAGTGACTTGTGTAGGGCCTCTTGGGGACCTGTACGACATGTTATGCCTAGTGTATCCTTTGGGTTATGAGAATTCACGGGCCTTATGAATAGAGTTATTAAACAATATATGAATATGTTCGTTAACGTATTCATCGATTACATCCTGATGTACTCTAGGAATAAAGAGGATCACGCCAATCATCTCATGATAGTTCTCCAAACTCTCAAAGATCTAGATTCATATCCACATTTTCAAAGTGTGGGTTTTGGATTAAATCCATTGCATTTTTTGTTCATATCGTGTCTAGCAAAGGAATCTAGTTGACACTCAGAAGATTGAGGCATTGCTGAATTGGCTTAGACCTACATCCCAAACTGATATAAGGAGTTTCATGGAATTGGTAGGTTACTATAAAAGGTTCGTTAAGGGGTTTACATCTATTTCATTTTTGTTTACTAAGTTGACTCATAAGACATTTAAGTTTCAATGGTCTAAAGCTTGTGAGGAAAGTTTTCAGGAATTCAAAACTCGGTTAACTATTGCTCTAGTGTTGACCCTACTAAAGGGTACAGAGAGTTTTTTCGTCTATTGTGATGCATCCATAATAAAGCTTGGTTGTCTATTCATGTATATTTGTAAGGTGATAGCTATGCCACCATGTATCTTAAGATTCACGAGAGAAACTACCCAACTCATGATCTCGACGTTGCAGTAGTAGTTTTTGCTCTCAATATTTGTCACCACTATATCTACAGAGTTCATATGGACATGTTCAACAACCACAAGAGTATCCAATATGTTTTTCGTTTGAAGGATCTTATTCTAAAATAAAAGGGGTCGTTAGAGTTGCTCAAGGCTTATGATATTACTCGCCCCTATCACGCCCCTATCACACAAGTAAGGCTAGTGTTGTTGATGCCTTGAGAAGGTTGTCAATACGGAGTACTGCTTATGTCAAGTAAGGAATCAAAGAGTGAGGAAGTTCCAAAATTTGCACGTTTGGGAGTTTGTTTGTTAGATTCCTGTGAAGGTTGAGTTGTTGTGATAAATAGGCTTGATCGTTATTAGTGTTAGAAGTGAAAGAGAAGCAAGAAAAGGCCCCATCTCACTTGGACTAAAGGAAAATGTTCATAAGCAGAAGGTTATGGCTTTTGAACAAAGGGGAGATGGTGTGTTGAGATATCAAGGTAGATGGTTTGTTCCAAAGGTAGATGAGATCCAAGAGAGAATCATGGGAGAAGATCATAGTTAATGATATTCGATTAATCCGGGTTCCACAAAGATGTATCCTTACTTGAGAGAAGTCTGTTAGTGGAATAGTATGAAGCGGTGTATTGTATAGTTTGTCGCTAAGTGCCCAAATTGCCAACAAGTAAAGGTTAAATATATTGAATTGAAACCCTAATTTGGAAGAAACTCATATTCATTGAATTGAAACCCTAATTTGATCAATTGAAAATTGAGTTGGGAAATTGAAATCTTTGGGGACCCTATGGATGAAAGGACTCCATGGGTGAATACACACATACCTTAATCCTTTAAGTCCAACAAAATGGAATTAGGAGACTTGAATGGAACCCTATCTCTTATTCTTCTTCCTTATACTTGAGAGAACTTGGAAAGTCAATTTGGTCAAGTTTAGGAAATTTAGGAGAATGAGTTGAAAATGTGTAATTTGGGGATTAGAACCTTTACATAGGGCTTACGGTAGAAGATAAAATGACATAGTATGGGGTTAAAAAAATTAGCAAAAGACCTACCAGCCCTTTAAAAACAACTGTCGAACTCACATATGATTTGGACCTACAAACTGTACTGCTCAACCATAGATAGGCTAAGAAACAATTATTTCAGCCAATTTTTGACGGAATCCATGTACGACTTGTACGTCTTCCTATGGTTCATACATGCCAACCGTAGAAACATAACTTTACCCCTTAAAATTTCACAGAGTGTAGGACTCACTTACGAGACCTACCTACAACTCACACGATGGTTGACAGACGATCCTGGTTAATCGTAAAAAGAGGTACTCGACTTGCTTTTTAAAACATTGTTTCCCACTTCCTACGGTTTCCATCTATGGCCCATAGAAGCTTCTATGGTCCGTAGATGGGTCCTATAGACACATACTTCAGCCCAAAATTTATTTTGTTCATTTTATGAATTCGAAGGAATTACACGAGCAATCACTTTTTTCTTTTTACACTATCATTTTCGGCAATGTATATCAAGGTAGTATTTCTCATTCTGCGCATCAGCTTCTCTACTGGAGTCCGCCAACCTGATTTGATAGACACAAGTGCAATGCACTGTCATTTTGGGTGAGTTCGTGCTTCGTTGGAGATCCTGCCTTTTATGTTAAGAAATGAACAATGTATGGTTTGCACTTCTTTTTGCATTTTTCGCCATTCTTTCAAAAACCAATCTTTCCCTTGTCCACTTTCCTTCGTAGTTGCAAATCATCAACATTTTATCATAATAGGAAAATATTAGTCATTGATGACACTAATTATTGAGCTAAATAGACCTTAAATGAGTGAAATCTACCACTCGTGAACACCCCCAACCTAAAGTTTTGATTTGCCTCAAGAAAATCAAGAACAAAATTAGCTCAATAAGGGTGTCTATTACGGTGCTCAATGATAACTAATATGCAAGTTCTATAGAAAGACTACTATCAACAACATGCTACACTCAATCAAGATAACAAAACTTCAAATGATGACTAGCTGGTCTCAACACAAGCTCTAGCTCTCATTAGATTCTTATCAAATGAGAGAATGTGTTTCAACAAGTGCATTCAAGTGCTCTTAAATCAAGAATGATTTCATGCTCACACAAAGAAAATCAACAAAGGTGTAAGGAATCACTTCAACTCTCACTCTCTCAAAAGAGAAACACATGCAAGCTTTGTGCATAGGTTTGCCGATATTTTCCACTCATCATATAACCTAGATACTGAAAGATTACAAGGGTCTTTTACACTTGCCATGGGTACAATCAATCAATCTTGGTGACTTTACCTTTTCAAAGCATTTTTGCAATCATCATCACCTCTTCCCAAGTTCTTATCCTTCTTTTTCATTTGAGAACAGAAGCATTGACTTTTCACTAAATTTATTTGGAATCCCCTTTATTTCATTCACTTCTCTTTTTTATTTTCATTTTTCAACAAAATTTTCATCATAATGACTCTTTTTTATAAGGTTGGGTTCCTTCATTTTGTAACTAACTCCAAAGTTGAGTCTCAATTCATCTTTTATTGCCCTTTACCTGGTTTTCATTCCTTCTCTATTTCTATGCCCCCAACTTAGGCTTTTGGACTAACTTGGCTATTCAAACATACAATGTTTCAAAAAGGATTTTGGGTGAGAAAGTAGAGACAATGTGATTCAAGAGGCTTTCTTTTGTTGTTGCCAACAAATACGTTTGGCAAATATGTTCACAAAATGGATGCACACCTTTACAAGGCAGTCACAAAAGATTATGGACATTTGGGTTACCTTTTTGAATTGTAGCCAAAGATCAAGTCTCACATTTACCGAGATTCAAACAATTAATCTAACAAGGCAAATTCTACGACTCCACATATGTAAAGACTCGAAAAACTATTGGGTGAAACTAGAGTCTAACGAGTGTGCTGTTGAGTTTGATGTGGGATGTTATGTTGTAAAATTAGTTCCCGGGTTTGAGGGGTTTAGGGGTTAAACATCAACGTATGACTCCCCAAGGATCAACCAAAGAGTCCTTGAGAAGGACCCTAAAGCCTAACTCCAAGGCAACCCCAAAATAACAAAATCTGTCAAAAATTGAAGACCTACGGATGGGAGCAACTAGGTGTAGGTCCATTCACTCCCTGTGGAACCAATCCATAGGTCAAGGGCCAAAGATGGTGAGTTGCAGACCCCACCCATGGACCTAAATAATGAGGCATGATTCTACTCACGGTTCGTGGGTCCAAGGTGTGAGTTGCACCTGCACAATCTGTCTAATTCCGCCAAAGGTAACGGTAGGTTGGTAAATTCCTTTTAAGGTTAGTTAAGTTAGGGGACGGTTTATTTTGATTATTTAGAGTTAGTTAATGATTTTTAGTGTATTAATAACCTTTTTTCATTTCATTATTTCCAAAACTCAAAAATAGAAACTACCTCCCCTCCAAATAATTCTCTCTAGAAACCACCATTGGAGAAGAAGTCAAGGTTTGGAGCTCAATATTTCATATTTTCTCTTAAAGTTTTGGAAGTTTCTTCAATTTAGGTATGGTAGTTTTCATCCTTGGTTAGTTTCCACCCAAGGAGTACCCTCAAAACATGATTTCAAGTTTCCAAATTCCCCGAGAAAGTTAGGGTTTGAAACTAAGCACGGTATCAATTTCAAAATGTTTTCAAATGTTCATATATGATTAATTGTGATTACATTAATGAATTAATGTTGTTTTAAGATATAATTTCCCTATGAACCTATGATTCCCCAAAAATACTAAATTGTGAATTCTAATTTAGGATTGATTGATTATGGAAGCTTGTGAAGATATTACTTCTATAATGATTTAGTTTATTGAATTATATCATTATTCATGCCTAAATTGTAGTATTCTAGTTGTGTTTATAAATTGTGATTCATGGCATTGAAGGGAAAAGTAAGAATGATTTATGTATGATCATGATGTGAAGTATATGCATGTGCTTTCAATGCAATTAATATGACCATGTCTTCAATGCAATTGTGCTATTATTGAAAGGTGATTCCCAATTATACACTTACGAATGATGATGATAGATTGTGAAAGTTTTCTTCAATGTAATGTTACATCTTCAATTTGTATGCTTAGGGCATCCTTTTCTTGTATAGATGAAAGTAATGTTGATTGTTGTACCTTGAATTGGTAGGCTTAGACATCCTCTTCTTGTCTAAATAATGTTTGTTGACTTAAAGAACATGAATCGATAGGCCCATGGCATTACTTTCATAAATGACTAATGAAGTGTTCTAAGGTTATGTCTTGAATCGATAGGCCAATGGCATTCCTTTCATAATGAGCCAATGAACTAATCTAATGATAACTCATGAATCGATAGGCCAATGGCATTCCTTTCCTAACGATTCAATGAACTAATGTATTGATGAATCTTGAATCGATAGGCTTATGGAATTCCTTTCTTGAGGATTCAATGAGCCATCTTAATAATCTACCATGAATCGATAGGCTTATGGCATTCCTTTCATGTGTAATAATGTACCTTGGGTCGATAGGCCAATGATATTTCTCTCAAGTACAATAATGTTAATGTGAATGAACTAATCTATGGGAATGGAGGCTAAGTATCAAGTGGATATGGTAAGATGGAAGCTCTCACCACATTAGGCTTAGGTTTCAATGAACATCTTTCTTATCACCATAACTATGTGCCTGCATAGGGTATTAGCTAGTGGATCCACCTAAGTTAAAATGTTATCGGTTCTACCTTAGTCAAGTAGACCACCTCTTTATGGTGTGGGGGTATGACACCGGATTCCATGTTAAGCTCACATGGTCTATGTCAGTTAAAGCTTATTCCAATAATGTGAAATACGTGCTATGGTTGCTGGAGAAGTTCTATGAAGTTTGGGTGGTAATATGGGATGCCATCTATGCATTGCACTAGTAGGCTTTCAGAAGGCTATGGTGGAATTCTCCAATGTCTTAATGTCTAATGAATGAATGTGCTCTTAATGAAGCTAATGAGAATGTTGACTTAAATGCTTAATGTAGTAATGCATGCTTTACTTGGATTGTATTATGAGTTACTTTCCTTATCATGAAGTATGAAATGAATGTGTTCCTTATGCATGAGTATTGACTAAAGATTAGTATGAAAAATGGTAAGTTCATCTAAGGTGACCTCAAAGTGGTACTTAGTGAGAATAGTAGTATGGGATGTTATTCTTACATTGCACAAGTATAGCTTAGGGTCACTTAAGGTGAATGTTCTAATGTGATGAAATGGGTTATATGTTGAATGTTATTTTATCCTATGCCTTTGGCTAAAGTTCATGATGTTTTCTCAAAATTGGCATATAGCATGGTTTTCAACCAAACTGTTTTTTTAAGCATGGTTCTTGCATGGCTATCATACTCATTACATTTTTGTGTGCTAACCCATATTTCAACATTTTTACAAAAGTGTAGGGTTTGGAGACTTGATGTTCTATTCTTGGAAGATGGGTTTCTAAGGAGCAAGTAGTTTAAGATTTGGTGAGTTCTCATAATTTCGAGGACGAACCCATTATTTCCCTTTATGTATTTTATTTTATGTTTAGAGCTTTTGTGTGGCTATGTCCCAAAGTTTTTATTTGAAAGTGTTGTAGATGGTTTGAGACAAAGTATAGAAAGACTTCCGCTTGCTTATATGCAAATGACTTCGATTGTAAAGAAAAGTTTTATATTCGATACTATTTTCATATGCTCTTATGTTCATGATATGCTATGAGGCTTATATGAGACTTTTTGGATTCTGGTACGTCGTGTCACGTCCGGGGTGTAGGCTCGGGTTATGACAAATATTGTATCAAAGCACAAGATTTTGGGATGGTTTTAGGATGTCTCAAACCACATTTAGTAGAGTCTTGTTCATGAATGTGAATCGCGCCACATTTATGAATAGGAGGCTATTGGATGTTAGGAAAATCTCACTTCTTCATTCTTCAAGTCGTTCCATCTAGTTTAACTCTATAAGGTCTCTCTCTCCTATTCCTTATCTGATGGTCTCTAGGATATGATTACTCGAAGGGCTCATGCTACAATGATCGAGGGAGAAAAATGTTAGTGGTGATGCCAATTGTGGCTATGTGACTAGATGAGTCTTGGTATGATAGAATTAAATGATGACCTTTGGTATAGATGGGTTACTTTATGGTTATGTTTTTTGTTGAAAGATTTGGGTGAATAATGTTTTTTGGAAATACCTAGATGTGTGAAGTGAGTAGACTCCTATAAGAAGGGTAAAAGTGTAATTCACCTTGTCATCTTGTGGGGTGAGTGGGAAGGTTTAGTGATGATTTGCTCCGACCTTAGAATTGAAAGAAGTGATGCTTAAAAGAGTTTGTATAGGCTTGCTCCCAAGGGGGAGATAATGTGCTTAGATAGCAAGGTTATTGAGTATCCTTGATGTTCATGAGTTATGTTTTCCTGACATACTCACCTTAAGAGTTGTAGTGAGTTCGAGGAGTTTAGACCCGGTTTGGTAGACTCATATGAGACCTTGAGTGGCATTGGTAAGGTTGTTTCTGAGCAAGAGTTGCTTAATGAGAACCTTCCTAGTTTAGAAGTACCGGTTGGGATCTTAAACCAGCAAGTTAAGAAATAGAATGTTAAAGAAGTTCCATCAATGAAAAATGTTGAGGAATGGTGTCCTAGTAAAGATTTTAGTAAAGAAAGGATGCTACTAGAGTTTACAAAGGATCTCTTCCGGATGAAGACACTAGTATGTTGATAGTTCCTTATGGTTGTGAATGTTGTATTAAGGTCCTTATGCTATTTCATGTTAACCTTGGTATGGGTTTACTCCAATGGAGAGATGGTATGGTTAGAAAGTAAGGTTGTTGAGAATTCTGATATCCTTATCTCTTTCTTTCTATTACTATTCAAGCCTAAGACAAAGAGTTCCTTTTTGGCTTGTTTCATGTTTTGGAGTCATGTGTGATTATGTTTTTCCATGGTCTCATTATGTTATGCATGTTCTTGATGAATTTATGTTTAAATGAGAAAATGAGTTTTTATGATTTTGTTCCTCATCTTGAAGTGCATTTAGTATGAGTTGTCTATATAATGTGCTTTTAAGAGTAATTGCATAATGTGCTTAATGATGTTATGATGAGCATTCTTTGAGTTGGAGAAGGTAATTCCTCCAATGAAATGAGAAAAGTCAAAGTGTTTATGAATAATGAGTTTGTAGATGTAGTTCCTACTTCTGTTGCATGGAGTATGTTTGAGATGGAGTTCATGTTTCATCCTAGTTTTGTGCATTGTTTATGATGTTTCAAGCATGATGGGATGCTAGTCTTGAATCTTTAATTCCTTAATGTTTTTAAAGTGTCATTCGAAGATGAATGTTCCCAAGGGGGAGATAATGTAACGACTCAGAAAACTAGTAGGTGAAACTATAGCCTAACGAGTGTGTTGTTGAGTTTGATGTAGAATGTCATGTTTTAAAATGAGTTCCCGAGTTTAGTGTGAGGGTTTTAGGGATTAAACGTCAAGGTAGGACTCCTCAAGGACCAACCAAGGGTCCTTGAGGAGGACCCTAAAGCCTAACCCCACGGCTACCCCAAAAGAACAAAAGCTGTCAAAAATTGAGGACCTACGGATAGGACCTACTGGGCGTAGGTGAATCCACTCCCCGTGGAACCAATACGTAGGTCAAGGTCCCAAGATAGTGAGTTGAAGACCCCACCCACGGACCTGTAGGACAGGGCATGAGTCCACTCACAGTCAGTGGGTCCAGGGCGTAAGTGGCACCTGCACAATCTGTTCAATTCGGCCAAAGGCAAGCGTAGGTTGGTAAATTCCTTTTAAGGTTAGTTAAGTTAGAGAACGGTATATATTGATTATTTAGCGTTAATTAAGGCCTTTTAAAGTATTAAACATCCTTTTTCAATTCATTAGTCCCAAAACTCAAAAATAGAAACTACCTCCCCTCCAAATAATTCTATCTCTAGAAACCACCATTACAAAAGAAGAAGTCAAGGTTTGGAGCTCAAGATTTCATATTTACTCTTCAATTTCTTGGATTATATTCAATTGATGTATGGTAGTTTTCATTCTTGGCAAGTTTCCACCCAAGGAGTCCCCTAAAAACATGATTCCAAGATTCCAAATTCCCCCAAAAAGTTAGGGTTTCAATCTACGCATGGATTCAATTTAAAAACATTCAAAGGTTTATATATGATGAATTGTGATTGGATTAATGAATTAATGTTGTTTTAAGATGGAATTTCCTTATGAACCCATGATTCCCCCAAAATACTAAATTGTGAATTCTGATTTGGGATTGATTGATTATGGAAGCTTGTGAAGAGATTAAGTCTATATTGATTTAGTTTATTGAATTATGTCATTATTCATGCCTAAATTGTAGTATTCTAGGTGTGTTGGTGAATTGTGATTCATGGCCTTGAAGGCCAAAGTATGAAGGATTTATGTATGATCATGATGTGAAGTATATGCATGTGATTTCAATGCAAGTAATGTGACCATGTCTTCAATGCAATTGTGTTATTATTGAAAGGTTATTCTCAATTATACACTTATGAATGATGATGATAAAATGTGAAAGGTTTCTTCAATGTAATGTTACATCTGGTAGGCTTAGGGCATCCTTTTCTTGTATGGATGAAAGTAATTTTGATTGATGTACCTTGAATTGGTAGGCTTAGACATCCTGTTATTGTGTAACTAATGTATGTTGACTTAATGAACATGAATCAATAGGTCAAAGACCTTCCCTTCATATATGACTAATAAAGTGTTCTAAGGCTTTGTCTTGAATCAATAGGTCAATGGCATTCCTTTCATAATGAGCTAAAGAACTAATGTAATAATGACTCTTCAATCGATAGGCCAATGGCATTCCTTTCCTAAAGAGTCAATGAACTAATGTAATGTTGAATCTTGAATTGATAGGCTTATGGCATTCCTTTCATGAGGATTCAATGAGCTACTTAATAATGTACCATGAATCGATAGGCTTATGGAATTCCTCTCAAGTACAATAATGTTAATGTGAATGAACTACTCTATGGGAATGGAGCCTAAGTACCGAGTAGATATGTTAAGATGGAAGATTAACCCACGTTAGGCTTGGGTTTCAATGAACATCTTTCTTATCCCATAACTATGTGCCTGCATAAGTTATTAACTAGTGGATCCACCTAAACTAAAATGTTATCGGTTCTACCTTAGGCATGTAGACCACCACTTTACGGTGTGGGGGTATGACACCGGATTCCATGTTAAGCTCACATGGTCTATTTCGGTTAAAGCTTATTCCCATTATGTGAGATACGTGCTATGGTTACTTGATAAGTTCTATGAAGTGTGGGTGGTAGTATGAGATGCCATATGATACCTTATGTATTTCGGTTAAAGCTTATGAGTTACTTTCCTTGTCATGACTTATGAAATGCATGTGTTCCTTATGTATGAGTATTGACTAAAGATGAGTATGAAAAATGGTAAGTTCATCTAAGGTGACCTCAAAGTGGTACTTAGTGAGAATAGTAGTATGGGATGCTATTCTTACATTGTACAAGTATAGCTTAGGGTTACTTAATGTGAATGGTCTAATGTGATGAAATGTCTTATATGTTGAATGTGATTGTATCTTATTCCTTTTGCTAAAGCTCATGATGTTTTCTCAAAATTGGCATATAGCATGGTTTTCAACCAAACTGTCATTTTAAGCATGGTTTTTGCATGACTATCATACTTAGTACATTTTTGTGTGCTAACCCATATTTTTACATATTTACAAAAGTGTAGGGTTTGGAGACATGATGTTCTATTATTGGAAGATAGGTTTCTAAGGAGTAAGGATTTGAAAATTTGGTGAGTCCTTATAGTTTTGAGTACAAACCCACTATTTCCCTTGATGTCTTTTATTTTATGTTTAGGGCTTTTGTATGGGTTATGTCCCAAAGTTTTTTTTTAAAGTTTTGTTGATGGTTTGAGAAAAAGTATAGAAAGACATCCGCTTGCTTTTATGAAAATGACTTCGATTGTAAAGAAAAGTTTTAAATTCTGCACTATTTTCCTATGATTTTATGTTCATGATATGCTATGAGGCTTGTATGAAACTTTTCGGAGTCTTGTACATCGTGTCACGTCCAGGTGTAGGCTCGGGTCGTGACAACATAATACTTTTAAGTAAGACCTCACCACACATGGAACTTTTAAGTAAGACCTCACCACACATCCCAAAAAGATCAGAAGTCCATGTGTGATGTTCATTTCAAGGCTCACATCAAAATGTAGCTAGTTAATAAATGATTCAAAGAGATCGCCCAAAAGTGCAACTACATCGATTTCTTTCTCACAACACAAAAAATTTACATCATGCTCATGATGAGTACTATTCAAGACATCAATATTGAATACTATCCATTCTGAAATCATTATCAATGAAAACTTCAAGTATTTCACAGTTTTAAAAACTCATAGGAGATCTCAAAATAAAATAAGAGAGAAGGAAATAGATACAAGAGATACACTTCAACAAAAAGAGTACTATAACATAAACAAATAAAAACTACTACTGTCACTCCCCGAGATTACACATTGGACGTAACCGGCACTCTAGAACCTTTTTTTATTCCCAAGCGAACCCTTGGACAGGCAGAGTGTTTACCGGAAGACTTACTCAAGCATAAGGAATCTTTAAAATAGAATTTATAGCATTCAAACTCAAGTAAATACTTAACTCAACAGTTTGAAAATACTTAAGTGCAATAATAATAATACTTTGCAAAAAACTCTCAAAACATCTAAAACAAAAGGGAAATACTCAAAGACTCATCAAATCTAACTATCTATGAAGCCTCTAGTATTAGCATAGAGTGCAAGACAAGACCCATGACAACTCAACAATAACATGGAAGTAAATGTGAAATCCTCTAGAAAAAAAAAAGGCTCACCAAATCTGTCTCGAACGCAAAGTGATCTCAATGAAACACATGTTGATGATCTTGGACACCTGTATCTACATCATAAAAGATGTAGGTCGAATGAAATCACTAATCAAATGTATGATTATGCAATATAGCTTAATAGCAAGCAACTGAAAGAAAGAACCACAATAGATGTAGATATATACTCAAATGAATGTAAAGAAATAAGGAAGTGAAATAATTAAAACTCTACAAAACACTCTCTCATTCTATGAACTTTAACATAATAATTGATATATAAAAATACACTTTAACTCTATTGGGAAATTCTCTAACCGACAACCATCACTATGAGCTAAGGAATGATACATCCTCTCGATCATGCTGCAACAACTGTCCTATGTCGTGTCGGGATATAGAAAACCTCAACTAAGTGGGTCCACTAAGCTATGTCTGAAGGTTCTAAGGATTCATATAAAAAGTATGATCATGTACCCATGTTGGCAAGATATGGTTTATGGGGGCTTTGAGTTGTCTGAACTCTCCCTCATATCGGTGTTCAACACTACTCCCAATAATATTACCGTTGCTCAATGTATAAAAACATTACTCTTTCTTTGGTTTCAGATAATTACTCAACTATATATCCTCTTAAAAAAGGCAACTGCTCTAAATTAACTCTAAACTCATTACTAGTTTAGAAATCAAAGTTTCTCTTTTCTCACTGTAAAAATGATAAATTTGGGAGTCAATAATTTCTTTAACCTTTACTCAAAATGCATCTTTAAACTTTCCTCAAAAATTCTTTTTTACTTTATGAGAAAATCAATTTAATATAATTATTCGGTTAAAAAGATTCTCAGCAATAACTCAGTGAATACTTCAAATAATACGGTTCATGCTGGAAAATAGGCATGAATAATGAACTCAAGAATCTCAATACATAATATATAGCAACTCAAAAATTAGGAATAACAACTCAGAATTCAACAACAAACTCATCTAAAAAATTATCAAAACTAAGGATGTAATCCTAGATTATTCTTTACTAATAGAAATTAGATGTAGGGCATGAGGAATAACTCAGTCCATCACAATGATAGTATTACATACCTGGGAACAACAAAGTCCTTTGCGAAATTGATGAAATTCGAAGAACGATAGAAAACCCTTGCTTTTCTCCTATTGAATCCTTGGTCTAAGTCTTTTATGTGTTAAAGAACGTCAAATAATGTTTTAACACTATTTAGACCTTAATTAATTGAAAAGAAGTCATGGATTAATCTTAGAGAGGGTGGGAAAAGACTGAGCTACCCCTCTTTAAAAGCTATCACAAATTGTCCATAGCACAGTCTATGGGTCATGGTTTTACCCATGGCATATATCCCATCTGTGGATCCTATATTGAGTTTTTAAGGCTCAAAAGTCTATTTATGGGTTTAACAACGGCCCGTTGGTCCACCTACGCCCCGTCAGTTGGTTCCATAGGATTTGTGTCCCGAAAGTTGACCCCACTACTTTAACGATGACCTGATAGAATGGGTTGTCATTCAATCTACGGCTTGTCGGTTGGGGTCGTCATTCAAAAACTCAAAAACTTTGGTTTGACACTCTTTGGTAAAAAATTCATAACTTTTTACTCTGAACCTAAAATAAGACAAACTTACTGGTGTTGGAAAGAGGACACATAGACCTTTAATTTGGTAGGTCATAGGCAAGCTAATTCATTATGTACTGGGAGATACGATCATTTGAAGTTGACCTAAGTAGAATCTTATGTCAAAACTTAATCGAAAATGAAGATTTCAACTAAACTTTGTGCTAGGAGGTTCTTTTGAGCTTAAGTCATATCCAAATCCATTAGAACACCAAGAAAATGACCTTTACACATATGATTAACTTAAGGATCACCCGATTCAATTTTACAGGCAATTGAAGACTGGTTCGGGTTTAATCTTTGAAGTTTTCACGGTGTTACGACACAATTATCAACATCTAAAAATAACAAAATACAATAAAAAAGGGGAACATTGGAACGAAAACCCTTACCATACAAAAAATAAAATAAAGTGTCCTCAATGCAATGATAAAAAAAGTACAGGAGGCAGAGATAAAAGGGGGGGGGGGGGGGGGGGGGGGGGGGGGGGGGGGGGGGGGGGGGGGGGGGGGGGGGGGGGGGGGGGGGGG
>JAKRZT010031328.1:0-18153 GCA_029582215.1 Solanum sparsipilum
ATGACCCTCCAAAGTAGACCCTCGAAAAAGGCTTCACTTGGAAATTTCGGATTTTGATACGGTTGCTCTAAAATTTGGGTTAGACCCATTTCCCACTCAATTTGACCCCTTAAACAAGAATATGAAGTCGGATTTTCGAAAAATGAAACGGATCTTTTTATATACAGCTAAACAAGTTTCCGGTAACTTTCGAAGCACATTTTTAAGAACTTTTGGGTCAAATTCAAAAATAATCATTTCATTAAGTTCTCGACTCCAAACTCACATGTGAGGCTCTAGTTTCACTCTATCATTTTCCAAGTTGTTATAGTGGTCCATGGGGAGTCGTACCTTGATGTTCAACCCCTAAACCCCTCAACCATGACTCGGGACAACATCAAACACCCTCAAACCTCACACCAAACTCAAATACACACACGTTAGGCTCTAATTTTATTTATTCATTTTTAGGGTCGTTACAGACTCGGAGAGGACACAGAGTATTCTGTCCCATTTTACAATTTTTCACTTCAAGAATACAACTATAACTTGTGCTTTATCTTATTCTTCTTTCTTGTCACTTGTGTCCTCTTGTGATTTCTGATGCCCATTTCAGTGCTCGTTTCTCCATTTAAGCTCACCTACACAACTAATCATGTTGGTTAGCATACATACCATCAAAAGACTCGACACAACTATAAGTCAAGACAAATTGATTCCAAACTTGGCTTAAATGCGTGCATTATTAGGTTTCTAGGCATATAAATATGCCTAAGATCACTACCCCACACTTAGAGCTTTGTTCGTCCTCGAACAACTTACTAACTAATCCTAGACCTAAGCTCCCTACTACAGTATTTGTGCATCCACCACTTTCTTCCAAGGATCTGTAATCAGTTAACACAGACATGATTTCATTCAAAATGGGCATGACTCATGTAATTGACTTGACAACTTTTAGAAACCAACTCATTCAACAACATGTGCACCATTACATATCACCTATCTTTCGTACAACAAGTTCCTCTCACTCCAAAGAATAGTCCACACACTCAACTCAGCAAATTGAATATCGTTTAAGTACTTTGCAACATAATACACTCTCACTCAACAAAGACATCATACATGCATGCATTGAGAACCATAAGCTTGCCCATTATGTACATCTCCACTAATAAAGTGTGTTATGCTCAAAATCAAATAGGACTTGTTTCGGTTGTAATGTAGGCTTGAGGTAAGGGAGGATTCATTTAGATAAAATTAGTGACTTATCCTCCCTAATGCACCAGATTCGATTTCCTTATTGCATTCACAACTTTTTCTTTTCTTTAGCCCCCTCTTTCTACATATTTTTCCACTAGTACTACCAACCTCGCCTTTATTTCCCACACACCCCTTTATTTCTATATATATATACTCAACAATAGCCACCCTTGACTTAGATATTTCTCTCAAGTTAAGGTGCACATTGTCCTTGTAAGGACCAGGGCCATTATTAAGGTATTCTCCAAGTTAGCCACCTTCAACTTAGGCTTTTAACCTTAGTCGAAGTGCACAATGTCCTAAGGACCAAGGCCAATCTCAGATTTACAAAACTTATAGGGCATTAATTTACTTCCTCTTTTCTCTCTTCCCCACGAAACTAAACATTACCACCCTATTTACTTTTCCCATCGTTTTCACTTATACATCTTATCATAGTGCATTAGGGATTTGGGATCAAAATTAACGATATCAATAAAAGGGATTCGGTTCAATTACGTGGGTTAGAACAAACTCAAGGCTAAAAGGCTTAATGGGGCTGTACTACGGATATTATTTCTGAAAAGGCTAATATTCAGGACAAATCAAAGAAAGCCTATTACCATCTTCTAAACACAGCACCACTTTTATTTTTCTTCAAAAACATGACAAGCAAGTTCTAGGCTCAGATGAATTACATGGATACTACAAAAACTCACCGCTCATGGCACAAGTTCTACTCAAGAATGGAGCAATCACAGTAACACAATCGGTTCATGCACAAGGTTCAATTTAAGCTTAAGTTGCAATATTAAAGTCAACTACACAAGTTCAAATACATGCATTCATACATCAACTTCAAATCATGCTTTCATACATTTTCCTTTCGGAATTTCACGCTTCAACACATACCAATCTAGGACTCAATGACGAAATTGCCCTTAAGACGGTTGTCATCCATGTATAGGTGAAAACATTCCCTAGTCAATCCTCCATAGCATCACCCGCTTCGGCCTCATCACCGGCCTGAGCGGGATCTACCTCCTCATCAGAATTGGACTCCACGTCCGAGCTAGTACTTAGTCTCTGCTCATTGGTCGGGATATCATCATCAACCGTCTTATGAAACCTTAGACCAATGCCAAGTAGAGCCTTGGCGTGGGCATTCAACGGATAACGCCTTTCAACATCATGTCTATGGCGCTCTGCAGTGGTGAGAGTTGGGCCAAACTCAGTGTCGGGCCCCTTGGTCCTCGTGATGTCCATTGGTGCTGGGAATAATGGTTCCATGTAGTCCACGCTTTCTTCTAGAACACCTGCAAAAGCATACCTGCCCCCTTTATAAACCCGGGACTTTCGTATCGCTGATTTAAAGACAGCCCCATGTTCAACTCTGTGGGCGTCATCAAGGCATAGACCAAGCAGACCCTTTCCCAGGTGATGTCCATGTAATGGAGCCCCGGTATCAAACAATTCATTACAATCTTCAGCCAGACTCGCACCTCCCTAAGCATGTGAGCATAGGGAAGAGATTGCTGATATCTTTTCCCGCTGTGCTTAGTCCATTGCACCATGGCCTGAGGACCACACAATGTATGCCGAATGGCTCGGTAGGGTGGGTGTATGTTCAGCCTTCTAAGCACTAGTGGATCAGTGTCCTGTGATGTACCTACTATGTCATTGATAACCGCGGGAGTGATAGGAACATCTACTCCCCGCATAGTCACAAGATACGATCTTTGCGTCCGGTGCCCAGTTGGCGTAAGACTCACAAACCATGTGCAAGTTTCACTCACCCGGCTCTACGAAGATAAACTCCATATGCAACTCACAGATCCGCCTTAGTATCTGGGGGAACACCCGCGCCAAGTTATCTCTGTCAATGCACACATCTGAGAGATATCTAGCCTCAGTGTGCTTCTTCCACCATAATTTTTCTTTCCTTAACCACAACTTTCACCACGAATCGCCTAGTTTGGCCCCTAGGTACTGCAGGTGTGGGAGGTACATTCCCCCCACTTCGAACACGCTTTTTCTGGCTCGAGGTTCCCACTTCCTTGCCGGGTCTTTGAGTGCCTGACATGGTTACCTGTAAGCACAATACAATTCAGCCCAAGCATAATACACAATAGTGACACATGAGTGGTGTTTACGCACCATCCCATACTTATTTCGATGCATTCCTCAACCCAGGTACTCAGACTGTCCACAGGCGAACAAACATACACCAACATCAAAACAAACTACAACCCATTCAAATGTTGCATGCAACTATCGGTGCTACTCAAGACTTCACAACAAACAACTTATGCAACCATTTCAGAACCAAGTACCACACAAGCCTGATCAAAGAGACTTTCTACTCAGACTTCAAAGTCCCACACAATTTACATGAAACAATCAATTTAATTAGATCATATACCATCAGTGCTACTCAAGAATTCACCCGACTAACTTCAGACAAATATACTATACTCACTACTCATGGACTAATCACCAAGGTACGATCTACTCAAGACTTCGAACTACCTAATAAATAATGTAGAATTTCCCAAATTTGGGCCAGAATACTACCCCAGTCCTCTAACCAAACAGGTTCATGTAACCCCCAAATCACCCCAAACCACATACAACAAACAAGAACTAGTGCTACACAAGATTTCGAAATACCCATAAACACCATAGGATAAACCACATCATTCAACCAATGATACCCCATTCACCAAATACACAAGTTCAACCAAACCCAGTCGGTCCCAAGAACTCATTCACCAAGACCCACATAATGTTACTTAAAGGGACAACCTACTAAAGACTTCGAAAGCCCTAAGGCAGTAACAACAATGACCAAACACACCCACAACTTCCACAAGATAAGCATACAACACCCATCACAAGTAACTCATCCACAAGTACAATTAACATAAATTTTGCACAAAATTTCATACCTGAGAGTGCTGAAGACGAAGTGAAGAGGGAGAGGATCAATGCTCTGACTCCGCGTTACAAATTTATGCGTGAACAATTGAGATGGGAGAAGGGGAGGGGAGAAAATTGCGGTGAAATGGGAAAGAATGGGTGAATTTTGGCAACAATCGGGGTTAAAAGGAATGGGGTCGGGTAATTTTGGGAATAAAACGGGTAAAACATGTTCTTTTAATGAAATTAAAAAATATTATCTGAAGGCGCGACGCGGAGGGGACACGGAGTGTTCTTCCTCGTGAAAAATGGTCACGAACCTGCCTTACGTTTGATGTAAAAGTCAATCCTCTTCGAATCAAAATTCGGGGTCCTCTCCATGACGCGGGACGGTCACAAAGGGTTTTGCCTCACCAAAACAATTAATTTCTAGATAGGCAAAAATTTCAACTCCTTCCGCGACGCGAATTGGGTTCCCCTTCTTGTTCCTTGCACATTTTGAGCAGACCACCCAATACTACAAACACGATGGGTTGCTTCCCATCCAACGCCTTAGTTTTGGTCGTGGCATGACTCATATTTTTTGTATTTTTCTGGATATATCATTTTTTTATTTTTTTTACTAATTCTTATGAATTGAAATAATAAAACAACAGAATAGAAAATCCTAACTATTATAAGGGGTCACGTGTTGCCTCCCGTGCAGCGCCTGATTTAATGTCACGACACGACCCAGCTCATGACTTACTCGTCATTCAAAGTGAGCGCTTCAAGATCATGATCAACATCATTTCCAAAGTAGTGCTTCACGTTGTCCATTCACAAGGAAAGTAGAGCTCATATCCTTAGCTCCAAAGCACCATGTTGGGTCATCCTCGCAATTTCAAACGGACCAGTCCACTTAGACCGAAGCTTTTCGGGGAACAACTTCAATCCCGAATAAAATAGCAGCACCAATTGACCAGGCTCAAAGTTGCGTGACACAATATGCTTGTCATGCCACCTCTTGGTCTTCTCCTTGTATAATTTGGCATTTTCATAGGCGTGGAGCCTGAATTCTTCTAACTCATGCAGCTGCGTTATTATTCTCTTTCCTACTAACTCAGAATCGTGATTTAGCTTCTTGATATCCCAATATTCTTTATGCTCCAATTCAGCTAGGAGGTAACAAACTTTTCCAAACACCATTCGATAAGGAAAAGTCCCTATCAGTGTTTTGTATGCAGTCCGGTATGCCCACAAAGCATCATATAACTTGTCAGCCCAATTTCCTCTGGGCATTCACAGTGTTTTGGATAATCTGCTTCACTTCTCTGTTAGACACTTCCACCTGCCCACTAGTCTGGGGATGATAAGATATAGCTACCATGTGTCGCACCCCATATTTTGCCAGCAAATTTTAAACTGAACTATTAATAAAGTGCGTACCTTCATCACTAATCATGATCCTTGGAGTTTCGAACCTAGTAAACATGTGCTTCCTGATGAACATTACTACCACCTTTGCATTATTAGATGGTAATACAACTGTCTCCACCCACTTGGACACATAGTCCACTGCTACTACGATATACTGATTACCACGGGAAGATGGGAATGGTCCCATGAAGTCTATCCCCCAGACATCAAAGATCTCTACTTCAAGGATGTTGCTCAATGGCATCTCATGCCTCCTAGAAATAGTGCCCATCCTTTGACACTAATCACAACCCTTCACAAACATAGCAACATCTTTAAATAAAGTAGCCCAAAAGAAACCAGATTGCAATATCTTACATGCATTGCGTTCGCCCCCGTGGTGTCCACCATATGTCGAAGAGTGACAACTCTCCAACACTTGTATTGCCTTCTGTTCAGCTACACACCTTTGCACCATCTGATCAGGTCCCTACTTGAATAAGAAGGGATCATCCCATATATAAAAGTGTGCATCATACTTCAGCCTCTATTTTTGATGTGTTGAGGCCCAGGTGGAAATAAACCACTCACTAGAAAATTCACAATGTCTGCATACCAAGGTACTTGAGCAAGGTCCAAGGTAAGTAATTGCTCATCGAGGAACTCTTTGTGAATCTACCCTTTATTTCTCACATGAGATGAATCCTCCAATCTAGACAGATGATCAGCTATCTAGTTTTCAGTTCCCTTCCTATCTATAATCTCTAGATCAAACTCTTGCAAGAGCAATATCCACCTAATTAGTCTCAGATTGGCATCTTTCTTATTGAACAAATACCTGATTGCAGCATGATCAGTGTAAACCACAACCTTGGTTCCTACCAAGTATGACCTGAACTTATCAAATGCAAACACTAATGCTAGAATCTTTTTTTTTTGTGATAGTATAATTAGACTGCGCTGCATCAAGTATCTTTCTAGCATAGTAGATAGAATGAAACATCTTATCTTTTCGCTGCCCAAGCACTGCACCAACCTTCGTATCACTAGAATCACACATAAGCTTGAATGGAAGTTCCCAGTTGGGAGCAATCAGAATAGAAGCTTCTATCAACTTCTTCTTCAGTAACTCAAAAGCCTGCAAACACTTTTCATCAAACACAAACTTCACCTCTTTTTCGAGTAGGCTGCACATGGGTTTTACAGTCTTAGAAAAGTCCTTGATAAATCTCCTATAGAACCCAGCATGCCCCAAAAAGCTTCTAACTCCCTTCACAGTGATGGGTGGTGGCAGCTTTTCAATGACCTCCACTTTGGCTTTATGAACTTCCAGCCCATTCCTGGAGATTTTGTGCTCCAACACAATACCCTCTCGAACTAAAAAGTGACACTTCTCCAAGTTCAACACCAGATTTGTTTCTTCACACCTTGCAAGGACCCTGTCAAGATTTGTCAAACAAAGCTCAAAAGACTCACCAAACACCGAGAAGTCATCCATGAACACCTCAACAAAATCCTGCACCATATCATGGAAGATTGCCATCATGCATCTCTGAAATGTCGCCGGTGCATTGCATAAGTCGAATGACATACGTTTGAATGCATAGGTGCCATATAGACAAGGGAAGGTAGTCTTCTCCTGATCCTCTAGTGCAATGACTATCTGATTGTACCCAGAGTAGCCATCCAGGAAGCAGTAATATTCTTGCCCCACCAATCTATCCAACATTTGATCAATAAAAGGCAACGGGTAATGGTCTTTTCTAGTGGCATCATTCAACTTCCTGTGGTCCATGCAGATATGCCACCCAATTACTGTTCTTGTGCGGATCAGTTCATTCTTCTCATTGGTGATCACTGTCATTCCGCCCTTCTTGGGCACACATTGAACCGGACTCGCCCATTTACTATCAGCTATGGGGTATACAATCACCTATTTTCTCACCACATCCTTCATCACTATATTTAGTCTCCGTTGGTGTTATGCACTCGACTTATGCCCTCCCTCTATGTAGATTTTATGGATGCAGAATGCGGGACTGATACCATGAATATTAGGCATTTGCCAACCCAAGGCTGCTTTTCTCTTCCTCAACATGCTTAATGCTGATTCCACCTGTGATTCAGATAAAGTTGCAGATAAAATAACCGGTAAAGTTTTATCTTCACTCAAAAATGCATACCTGAGGTGGGCTGGCAATGCTTTTAAATCCAGCTTGGGTGCTTCTTCAATAGAGGGCTTGGGTGGAGGAGCCAACACCTTATTTAAAGGCTCCCAGTGATCTCTTGATATCCCCACAATTTCCACATCGAGAAATTGTACCATTTCCTATGCCTCAGCATCGCTATAGATATCATCTCTCACTAGCACTCGGTCCAATGGGTCTTTGGATGCAATATATCGGGCCTCTGCTTTAATATCTATCACTGTTATCGCAGACAACTCTTTATACACCATAGGGAGCTACAACGCTTTATAGACATCAAACACCTCCACTTTATCATGTGCCCGCATAGTGAGTTGCCCAGTTGCTACATCTACATAGCACGCCCTGTAGCCAAGAAAGGTCTCCCCAAAATGAATGGCACCTCATGATCTGGCTCAAAATTCAGCACTACGAAGTCCACTTGGAATATCAACGATCCCACTTGAACTAAGACATCCTGTACAACACCCTCTGGCCTAGCAACATATCTATCAGTGAACTGCAAGATGATGGTAGTGGGTCTAGGACTAACCAACTCAAGATTTTATACAACGACGTTGTCATCAAATTTATACTAGCTCCTAGATCACACAATCCCCATGCATGAATGCTCTACCCTATAGTGATCTGAACCATAAAGCTACCTGAATCTTTTAGTTTGGAGGGCAACTTATTTTGGATTTGAGAGCTAAACTTTTCAGTAAGTGCTACAGTCTCATATTAAGTCAGCCTCCTTTTGTTTGCCACAATCTCCTTCACATATTTAGCATACCTGGGTATACCCTGCAAAACATCTACCAATGGCAAATTAATATGCACTTGTTTCAAAAGAGAGAGAAACTTACCAAAACATCCATCCTCCTTTTGCTTCTTTAACTTTTGAGTGAATATAGGAGGTGGTTTCACTATTGGTTACGCTCTTTCTTCTTGTGCAACAACCTCACTCTCCTTAAGTTCACTCTCCTTACTCACAAATTCAGTATTTCTTTTCTTTGGAGCCAACTCCTCCAAGTGCAAACTATTGTGTGTACCTACCACATTTACCTGCTTGGGATTTGGATCAGTGTTTCACGGCAAACCTCCTTGCAGTCGTGAGTTTTGGGCACTAGCAAAATTTCTGAATTGTTTCTCCAAATTACGTGTAGCTAGCTTATTATTTCTCACATCAGCAGCTAACTAAGCTTGATCAACCATAATCTTCTTTAACATCTCCTCCATGCTCATGTTATTTGGCTGCTTATTGGGTTGCTCCCGTTGGGCCTGTTGTTGATACCCATGTGCATTTCTCTGGGGCCTATATTGATTTTTGCCTTGGGCCTAATTCTGATTACCTCCCTAGGAAAAAATTGGATGGTTACGCCAACTAGGATTGTAAGAGTTTCCATAGTTCTGCTGGCCTCCTCCTCGTTGTGCATTCCCTACAAAATTCACAGAATCCGAGTTTGTACCACATACCTTTGCACTATGATCACCACCTCCGCAAATTTCACATCAAGTTGGTGGTTGTTGGACTATATTCACCTGAGCTGGTTGTTGTCCCAATGATAGATTGCTGAAGTGAGTGTTCGTCATGTTCTGCATCGCATCAATCTGTGCAATTAAGGAAACTACTGCATCTACTTCCTGCATGCCTACAGTTTTCTGTATCACGAGTTTCACTCCTCTTCCGTTCCATTCGGGGTTACCCTGTGAGATCTTGTTCAGCAAGGTGAACAATTCAACATAAGTGTTCTCCAACGCCTGTCCACCTGCAGCTGAATCAAGTAAAATCTTGGTGTTAGGTTCCAATCCTTCAATGAATGTATGGTCCAATACCTCGTTAGCCTGATGATGATGTGGGCAAGTCATCAACATCGATTTAAACATGTCCCAAGCCTGGTACAAGTTCTCTCCTCCTTTCTATCGAAAACTCAAAATGTCACTCCTTAACTTAGCTATTTTCCAGATGGAAAAAATCTGATAAAGAACTTTTGTGCAAGATCGTCCCAGGAGGTAATGGAGTTAGCGGGCACAGAACTCAGCCATCTTTTTGCTTCCCCCAGCACAAAAATGGGGAATAAAGTGAACCTCACGCAATCCACATTCACTCTCGCTAGAGTGTAAGTATCACTGATCTCAAGGAAATTATGTATATGGACTGTTGGATACTCATGCGATAGACCAATGAACTGTCCATTTGTGTGAAACAGTTGCACCATACCCTACTTTAGTTCAAACCTTTCACCAGTTTCAGGTTTCTGAATGCATGAAGTCACATTGGTGGTACGTGGGATTGCCATGTCTCTTTCTTTCATCTCATCCATTGCTGTAGGTTCTCCTTGCTCAACTCTTGTTACCGGAGATGTTGGTTCACTAGCAACAAAAAGGAATGGGTAAGTGAGCCGTCTTTGCCTTTTCCGGTAATGAACGAATCTTTCTGGTTCAGCTAGAGGCTATACCAAGTCCTGATCATCGTCCAGTTTGGAAATTCAACACAACCTGCAAAAATGAATTGCTAAGATCAAGTTGTCAACACTTGCTTTTTAACTTCAGAAATTAGAAAAATCAAATACTTCCTAATTCTAAAGTCCCCGGCAGCGGCACCAAAAACTTCTTGTGCCCAAATCGCACAAGCAAGTGTACATAGTCGTTCAAGCATTAAAGTGTCTCTTATAAAGAGCCAGGTACTGTACCCATAGGGACTCACGATTAGAATCAATTAATTTTACCAAAACAATCAGCTTAACACAAATGTTATATAGATTTCAAGAGTGATTTATTTTATAATCTAAAAGTTAAAGAAAATTAAACAACTGCGATTCAATTTCAAGGGTTTCAAACAATGATAGGGTAAAGTCTAGGGGTGCAGCACTTATCAGGATTCATGCAATTTATATCATTTAAATGGATGTTTATCAACTATCGAATCGATGATCATTGGGTTAATAATATGATTATGGTCTCCCAACCTCTAATCGTCTACGATAAATGACAGCCTAACTACATCGTTGAGCGAGGATAGGTTGGACCAAGTACCGAGCATTACAATTTCTCCTGTATAATGCCCAAGCATGGTTTCTAGGTGTCACGCCCCAAACTCGAGGGGCACAACTAGCTCCTAATGACAAAACTCAGGCCCGACCCGACCCTGCTGAACCATTTGCTACTAGCGCATGGCAGCCACACGCAATCAAGAAAAACAACAAGTATATCTTGGCTAAAAACTAAGCCCTCGGTCGCCAAGGCCCCTGTCAACTGATCTATAAAAGAAACAACTTCTCCTAGGAAATCATACAAATAAATAGCCAACTAGCACAGAAGTCCTGATTGGGTCGTCGAGGCCACCATGACATCGATACCAAAACTAAAAGAAGGTATATATCCATACAATACATCAAACAGCTTACAAGCTTCAGCAAACCAACAACATAGGCTAGTATGGCCATAACATAACTATACACCCCATACACTAGTCAGTAAGCCTCTAAGAGTAGTAAAGATTAGCGGGACAGGTCTCTAGCCTACCCATAAAGATATACACAACAAAAGGTAACAAACCTCCCAACACTGGTAGCTCCGGAGGAAAGGGGCTAGCCAACCAGATAAAAGTCAATCCTGCTGCTGAGGAGGTCTACTCGGTCATCTGTCAGGATCTGCATGCATGAATGCAGCCCCCCCAAGGCAATGGGGTGTCAGTACAAAATAATGTACAGAGTATGAAAGGCAATAGACTATGATGACGTATCCTGATATACTGGAATAATCTGATAAATAAATCAAGGATAAAATAAGTGTACTGACCTGCTCCTAAATCTAAAATTATAAAAAATAATAAAAAAACAACCTAACCAAGCCCCCATAAGCTCGGCAGGTACAAACAACACACAAAACCATCTACTCAGGCCCCCATAAGCCCAGAAGGTGCCACTCAACCTATATACCCCTATCTGTAGTCCCCTAGCCCAGTAGGCAATCACGTAGTCCTCTTAGGCATTAATATAGCCTCGTAGGCAGAACATAGCTCTGTTATGCATCAACATAGCTTATACACAACTCATAGCCCTATTAGGCAACAACATGGCCATGTAGGAAGTACATAGCCTTCTTAGGCGTCAATATAGCCCTGTAGGCAACTCATATCCCTTCTAGGCATCAATATAGTCCCGTAGGCAACTCATAGCCCTTTTAGGCATTACAATAGCCCTGTAGGCAAAACATTGCCCTTCAAGGCATATATCATATTCATGCAGCTAACCACAAGAGCTCCAAGGGCAATAATAACAATCCAATCGCTAAAAGCGAGCAATTTAGTGATAAGCAACCTATACAAATAGACTCTAAGTCGTGTCCAACATAGGGATGCTACTAACTAAATAAGAATCTCGACAAGGGAGGATTATATCAACTCGAGCAGACAACAATCAACAATCACGGCTACAAGTATTTCAAGGATAACAACCCAAATACATTGCTTCTAAGCTTTAAGGAACATGCCGTAAGTAGGGAATAGCCTTAACATACCTTTTTCGCTGAATTCACGTGTCCTAATAACTTTAATCACAACCCTCATTGATACTACAACAAGGCAGGATCAGAATCAACACAAAAGAATAGAAGATACAACAAAAATTTGATAAAACATATGTATTTCCGTCGCAAATTGTTATTTGTGACTTATCAAAGCTAGAGTTGATGAAAGAAGGGTCTTACCATGATTATAAGTTTGTAATACACCTCAAAACTTTAAAATATGCCCAAACCCATGCTGTCCGCACAACAAAGTACGATATGCTAGAAAATCGATAAAACAGATTATACCATGTTGACGAGCTCAACGCGTAGAACAACTTTTGTCAAGGACTTAAGTCACGAAAATCAGTAACTTGGCTTGTCCTAGAAGTGGGTTTGTAGGTTTTGTGAGTTTTCTGGTTATTCTCTAAGGAAAATGAAGGAGATATGAAGAAAAGTCGAAGAATATGATATATATATATAAAGTTCCACCGACCTAGGGGATCCACCTCACCTGCCTGTTTGCGCAGTCTTGCGAAAATGTGAATATCTCTCCATTCTGATGTCGCATGAACAAACGGGTTGATGCATTGGAAACTAGACTCATAGACCTTCGATTTCATAGGTCGCGGGGACAATAACTTAAATAGATTGGGAGAAAACGTCTGAGACATTTGACCCAAATTTCATACAAATTTTTATAAAGGAATTTACGGTAACTTTCGCCAACTTTTATTTTGCCACTTACCTAACTTCAAAACTTGAGATACAACACTTGAACACTTAAAATATCACATAACACATCATTCTTAATTTATTACCCACCCTCCTGGTCTTTCCACGAAGATACGACTTAATTTATATGTTTTGGAAAGTCGGGGTGTTACGTCCATCCCCCCTTAGAAATATTCATCCTCGAATGAAAAATCTAAGTCACGCAGTTCAGTCTTAGGAGTTGCCAAAATTTAGGCAGTGTATCCTTTGTAGATGTCACTATCCAAGAACCTGAAATGCAAAATTTCTAACGTAGGTGTCTCATATGATGACATAAATTGCTAAGCACTATAGCTTCACCATAACAGTGCGAGCAGATATACAACGACAACCACAATAATATTAAGCAATACTATATATATAAAAATAAAAAAGGTATATTACCTTACTGCCCTAATATAAACTGATATGCCATCACCCTAGGGTATGAAACAAGTGAGGATATTTGGACTTTATGCCATCCGTAGCTTCCTATGTCACCTCTTCTCTATTCTTGTTTCTCCACAATACTTTAATCGAAGCCACTTCTTTGGTCCTCAATTTACGGAAATGTCGATCTAAAATGGCAACTGGAGTTTCCTCGTAGGACAACTCCTCTGTGATCTGAACATCCTCAACTGAGATAACCCGAGAAGGGTCTCCTACACACTTCTGTAGCATCAATACATGGAAAACTGGATGAATAGATTTTAGCCCCGAAGGCAATTCTAACTCATAAGCCACTCGTCCTACCCTTCGAAGGATGTGGTATGGCCCAATGAATCTTGGACTAAGCTTTCCCGTTTTGCCAAATCGCATAACACCCTTCATAGGTGAGACTTTTAAGAAATAGCTACTTCCAGGAGATCATATAAATAAATAGCCAACTAGCACATAAGTCCTGATTGGGCCGTTGAGGCCACCATGATATCTATACCAAAACTAAAAGCAGGTATTTATCAATACAATACATCAAACAACTCACAAGATTCAGCAAACTAACAACATAAGCCAGTATGGCCATAACGTAACTATACACCCCACACACTAGTCTGCAAGCCTCTAAGGGTAGTAAAGATTAGCGGGACAGGGCCCCAGCCTACGCATAAAGATATATACAACAAAAGGTAACAAACCTCCCAACTCTGGCAGCTCTGGAGGAAAGGGGCTAGACAACCAGATAAAAGTCAATCATGCTGCTGAGGAGGTCTAATCGGTCGTCTGTCAGGATCTGCATGCATGAATGCAACCCCCCCAAGGCAATGGGGCGTCACTACAAAATAATGTACAGAGTATGAAAGGCAATAGACTATGATGAGGTATCTTGATATACTGGAATAATCTGATAAATAAATCAAGGATAAGATAAGTGTACTGACCTGCTCCTAAATCTAAACTTATCAAAAATAATAAAACAACAACCTAACCAAGCTCCCATAAGCTCGGCAGGTACAAATAACACACAAAACCATCTACTTAGGCCCCCATAAGCCCGGAAGGTGCCACTCAGCCTATATACCCCTATCGGTAGTCCGTTAGCCCAGTAGGCAGTCACATAGTCCTCTTAGGCATTAATATAGCCCCGTAGGCATAACATAGCTCTCTAAGGCATCAACATAGCTTATAGACAACTCATAGCCCTCTTAGGCAACAACATGGCCCTGTAGGAAGCACATAGCCTTCTTAGGCGTCAATATAGCCCTGTAGGCAACTCATAGCCCTTCTAGGCATCAATATAGTCCCGTAGGCAACTCATAGACCTTTTAGGCATCAATATAGCCCTGTAGGAAAACCATAGCCCTTCTAGGCATATATCACATTCATGCAACTAACCACAAGAGCCCCAAGGGCAACAATCACAATCCAATCGCTAAAAGCGAGCAATTTAGTTATAACCAACCTATACAAATAGCCTCTAAGTCGTGTCCAACATAGGGACACTAATAACTGAAAAAGAATCCGGACAAGGGAAGATTATATCAACTCGAGTAGACAACAATCAACAATCACGGCTACAAGTATTTCAAGGATAACAACCCAAATACATTGCTTCTAAGCTTTAAGGAACATGCCGTAAGTAGGGAATAGTCTTAACATACCTTTTTCGGTGAATTCACATGTCCTAATAACTTTAATCACAAACCCCCTTGATACTACAACAAGGCAGGATCAAAATCAACACAAAAGAATAGAAGATACAACGAAAATCCGATAAAAGATATGTAGTTCCGTCGAAATTGTTATTTGCGACTTATCAAAGCTAGAGTCGATGAAAGAAGGGTCTTGCCTTGATTATAAGTTTGTAATACACCTCAAAACTTTAAAATATTCCCAAACCCCTGCTGTGCACACACCAAAGTATGATATGCTAGGAAATTGATAAAACAAATTATACTATGTTGACGAGCTCAACGCGTAGAACAACTTTTGTCAAGGACTTAAGTCACGAAAATCAGTAACTTGGCTTGTCCTAGAAGTGGGTTTGTAGGTTTTGTGAGTTTTCTGGTTCTTCACTAAGGAAAATGAAGGAAATATGAAGAATAGTCGAAGAATATGATATATATAAAGTTCCACCGACCTAGGGGATCCACCTCACCTGCCTGCTTGCGCAGTCTTGCGAAAATGTGAATATCTCTCCATTCTGGTGTCGCATGAACGAACGGGTTGATGCGTTGGAAACTAGACTAGTAGACCTTCGATTTCATAGGTCGCGGGGACAATAACTTAAATAGATTGGGAGAAAATGTGTGAGACATTTGACCCAAATTTCATACAAATCTTTTAAAAGGAATTTACGGTAACTTTTGCCAACTTTTATTTTGCCACTTACCTAACTTCAAAACTTGAGATACAACACTTGAACACTTAAAATATCACATAACACATCATTCTTAATTTATTACCCACCCTCCTGGTCTTTCCACGAAGATACGAGTCAATTTGTATGTTTTGAAAAGTCGGGGTGTTACACTAGGTATATCCCTATCCTATGTAGAAATTAACCCTAACTATTAAGAGAAAATCATGCTCCTTATTCCCCACTTTCTATCCTCTTATTCCCCTCCCGAGTTCAATTTCGACAATGTGTTTTATTTCAATGGTGATCAGGCACAAAATATGAAAAATAAGAACATAAGAGAGATTCATATAATAGTTAAATGCAATCCATGAAAACTTAATGAATTACAATCGTCCTATAGCCATAACCCTAGAACTAGGGTATTTAGCTACTCATAATAGTAGTTTCGATCAAGCAATGTTTAATTATCATAAAGAGATCGAAAGTAAAAGAGTTTAGGAAAGAACCCTAAAAAAATAATGAAATTTCTCTCCAAATCGCCGTTCTTCAAAACCCTGAAAAAGAATAATCTAATAAAATTAAATACTAACCCATTTATTCTAAAATTGAAATGGCCAAATTTGGCATATAGGGGCGCGACGCGAAGGGCCTGATGAATTTAAGTTTGAGAATAATTTCTCTTCTCCGCGACGCGGCCTTGACATGGACTGTTCTGCCTCAAGCTGAATTTCATGTACAAATTTAAAAATCTCTCTCCGCGTCGTTGAGAGGGTACAGAGTGTTCTATCCCATTTTATAACTTCTGCCTTCAAGAATCAATTCCTCCCCGCGACGTGGAGAGGATAGGACTTTAACTTGTGCTTTTTTCTTATTCTTCTTTGTTGCTTCTTTCACTTGTTTCCTCTTGTGATTCCTGATGCCCATTTCAGTGCTCATTTCTCCATTTAAGCTCACCTAGACAACTAATCATGTTGGTTAGCATATATACCATCAAAAGACTCTAGACGACTATAAGTCAACACATATTGATTCCAAACTTGACTTAAATGTGTGCATTATTAGGTTTCTAGGCATATAAATACACCTAAGATCGTTGTCTTAATGTATTTATTTTTATTATCATATATATGTCAATTGTCTTAATTGATTATTATTTATAATTCATTGTTCTAGAGAACAAAGAAAGCAAGAGGAGGAAGGTGAGGGGATATGTGAAACAGGGACACCAAGGCGTTACATTGTGGCAGACAGCCACCTCTTTTTAGAATCATGATTGATAACGAATTCAGCGGCTAACTGCTAATCTTAGGAAAACCTTTGTTTTTTTAATAGAATACTAGAATCTGCACAAACATTATTAGATTTTCGAAATTTTGCACTTGATTTCTAAATTCATCCGCAAAGAGAGGAAAGAGAGAGAAAGAGAATGAGAGAGGGGAGAGGGGCAGGCAAGAGATGGAGAGAGAGGATAGACAAGTAAAATTGGAAAAAAAAGGAGAGAGGTAATCGAGATTTAGAAAAAAGAAATAGGAGATATGCTAGAGAAATTGAATAATTATAGAATCTAATTTCTTAAAAATATAAATATAATTAATAAAAATATAGTACTCCCTCTGTTTAAAAAAGAATGACCTTTTTTCCTTTTTGGTCTGTTTAAAAATGAATGACCTCTTTGTTTTTTTGGTAACATTTTAATTTCAGTTTTCCACATGACATGCTTAAAACCACAGGATTAAAGAGCAATTTTGTACATTTGACATAACTTTAATTTATGACCACAAGATTCAAAAGTCTTCTTTATTTTTTTAAACTCCCTGCCAAGTCAAACTAGGCCATTCTTTGTGAAACGGGGAGTACATATTTGTGAAATTTTCTAAAAGAAAACACGCTCGACACTATTTTACTAAAGTTGTCATCTTTAGAGAAAGATATATTTCCTTCTGTATACTTTGTTACTGAGTCCTGTATCTTCCGTGTGATCCACCATTTTACCTGCGTATTATCTGTCCTTACAATGAACTTGTTATAGACGATGTATGGTTCAAAAGCTAATAAGCATTTATATAGGGCATATAATTCTTTTCTATTTATTTCCCATTTTATTTCGGGATTTGTGAATGTTCCTGAGTAATATCTACAATGATGTTCTATTTTTTCTTTATCATATTTATATTTTAATACTCCTGCATAACTTATTTCACTTGCATCTGATTCTACTATATATGTAAATATTTTATTTTCATCTGGAAAATATAATTTGGGTAAATTTTTACATAATAGTTTTATTTTTTGAATCTGTTCCTGATCTTTTTTGTCAAAATAATATTCTACATCTTTCTTTAGTTTTTTATGCAAAGGTTTTAGATT
>JAKRZT010031329.1:0-21694 GCA_029582215.1 Solanum sparsipilum
GGGGGTGACCGGAGAAGGGGGTGGGTGATCGAGGATCGGGATGAAAAAATAAAAATTTGAAGTTGAAAATATTTTTTAAAAACAAACTTAAATTTTTTTCTTTTTGAAAGGGGTTGGGGGACTGATAGGGAGGTTGATGTGGGGGGGGGGGGCGAGGGTAGTGGGTGGGGGGTAAAAAAATAAAAAAATAAAATTAGAAATATATTTTAAAAACAATTTTAAATATTTTTTTGGGAAGAGGTGGGGGTAGGGGTGAGGGTAGGGTAAAAAAATTGAATTTAAAAACAAGATTTAAATTTTATTTTTATTTTTTTTGGGAGAGGGGGGTTGGTTGGGGGTGGTTTGAGGGTAGGGACAAAATAAATTAATTTTTTCAACAAAAAAATAATTGTAATTTGAAGTTGGAAGAGACTTTTGGAAAATGTTTTCCTTAAGTTTAGAAGAGAAGTCATTTTCCTTAAATTTGAGGAAAATGAGTTGATTTGGAAAACATTTTCCAAAACATTTAGCCCAACCAAACATGAGAAAATTGGAAAACATTTTCCGGAAAATGTTTTCCTTCATACCAAACACACCCTAAGCTAGACTTTAGTGGGGGTAAATTCTCTCTCGAGCAACTTACCCCGAATCAACTCGATTTCTCTCGAACACCGAGTTGCAGCATTTAAGAGCTGCCTCCGCCTTAGCCCATTAACTCTCTCGAGCTGAATGTGTGGGAGAAGGTCTAGGATTAACTCTCTCGAGCTGAACCCACGATGACGTAATAACCACCAGCTATCGATTTAGTAGTCTTAATTTTAAAACCTCTCTCTCGAGCAAGCCAAAAACACTAAGATGAAATTGTATTTGCAACTACAATCTCATTAAGTTCAAACACAACTACTAAATGAAATAACATTTAAACAACAAATAGACTAACAATAAGCAATACCCAACTTGAAATTTAACTCATATTCACAAAATCACACTCCAAGAATTGGGGTTTTAGCTAGACATGAAAAAGAGATAGAAATTATTACCAACAAGTGTTTCCATCAAGTGGGTACGATAGAAAATGTCTTTAAACACGTCTAGGATGAAGATTCTTGGATACCCACTTCCAATTTCTCGGATTTGAAAACCTTCAAAACTTTCAAGCTCAAGAACACAGTCTCCCAAAAACTCTAAGAACCAAAAACTAAAAAATATTCTTAGTCTCAATAATTATCTACAACTTGATTGATACTAAGCTACAGAATTCAATAGGTATTCTTAGTATTTATATTTACACTCGGCGATCCGCCATTTGGTCTGGTTCATCACCTTTCAGCTTTTGCCTTCAGCATCTTCGCGTTTTGATTCATTGGGCGACAGGGAACTACTTCGCGGAACTGCTCAGCGATGCGCCGACTGCTCCCTTTCCTTGCAGACTTGATATTTTCCTTCAGGGCTCAGCACACTGGAACATTAGGTGAGATTTAAGGCCTTTCGGCGATTCGCCTAACGGATTAGGTGATCTTCAGGCGGTCTTTTCCTCCTTCTTTCAACCGTTTTCTTCCTTTTGGCAAAGTAGTGTTCATGCTTTGCCTCAAACTCCAAATACCTGAAACTTAAGGATTTACATCAGTTATTGATCTAAAATATGCATTTGAGGACACTAAATCTATCAAAATAAAGCCCTAAATGAGTTTAAATCATGGACTCATCAACACCCCCAACTTAAACTTTTGTTTGTTCTCAAGTAAAACTCAAATTAGACAGTTCAAAAGGGATGTCTCAAACAGTGCTACACAAGACTTAATCATAAATGTACACACAAGACTCAACTTATTCAAGCAAGGATCAATTGTGTACTTAAAGACTTAAGTTGTGACACACCATTATCAAAGATTCTCAAGATCACAATACTTGCTTCAAATGCAAGTTCAAGCTGAACTAAGGTGCTCAAATGCCCTCACACAAAGAATGATTCCATATTCACACACAATGGTTCAATCATTTAAAGCTCTGGAATCAAATGCAACGCTCACACTCACAAAGAAGAACACTATGCATGTTTTCACCCATAGGTTTGCCTGTATTTTCCAATTGACAATGCTTCAACTCACTCAAGATAAAAAAAGGTATTTTCAAGGCTTATAATGGGGCTGACTGCAAAGGTATGGTCATTTAGGCTCAGCGACTTTCATCCTCATGAAATGTTGTGCTCACAACACTCCATTTCCTCTGCTTTCATCATTTTTTTAGTGCTCATAAGTCGTCCCATTATTCACTTTCCATGGATTGTTTGGAAACCCCATTTCTTTTGTATTTTCATAACTTTATTCCATGACTTTTTCTTTTTCATTCTTCTCTTTTCTCTTCTTCTTTTTTTGTATGGAGGGGTTCCATTTTTCTCAACACCATGGGTTAAAGGGACTTTTCTAGCACTTCTCGACTTTTTACCAAACCCCCAACTTAGGCTTTTGGCCTAAGTTGGCTATTCAATCAACCATAAATCAAGAGGATTATAGGTAGTGGATTAAGAGAGGTCATGTTTTCATAAAGTTTCTTCCAAAGAAAGGTAAGGCTCAAGGGGTGTTCAAAAGAAGTTCACACACTCACAAGGTAGGCCACAAAAGAGGTATATGTTAAATTGGCTCACACTCTTCGAAGTTGCCTAAGATCATATCAAGAGATAGCCTTACTTAGTTGACCGGACCAACGGGGCAAATTCTAGGTGTTATCATGCATGGTTCACAGTAAGCTCATCACACAAGGCATTGACACCAAAGTCAAACAAGACTTCACATTTTTGCTAGTGTGCAATGTTCATCACAAGAGACTCAATTCGATAATTGGCTAGTCACAACGAGATGCAAAGAGTTCACATACTGTCTATGCAAGTTCAATTGGTCTCATCGTAGCCACACATTCATGTTCGTTCAATTATGAGCACTATTTGAGTCATCGATATTGATCAAAACCGAGACTCAAATTTGCTAAAGAGCAGCCACATTCAAGTACATACAAGAGGTGGAAAAAAAAATTTTGAAGGGTCAAAAATGATTTGTAATTAAAGCAAAAGGAGCCACAAGCTTAAACATCCACATACAGCAGTGTATAACAAATTTAGCACAAAGCCCAAATATATAAGAAGAACATCAATCACAAAAGAAAGGTGGGCCTCACCCCACCACAAATAAAAGTATTTGTCCTCAAATGCAAACAATTCAATACTATCCAAAATTTAAAATAATGAAAGACAGAGAGGGAGGTAAAGAGGGGATCCTCTCTACTCAGTTGCTCCATCTGTGTTCAGTACATCGGTCTGGATTTGGACATCAGTGCCCGTAGTCACCAAGAGAAATAATAGCACCAGACTAATCAAGGACTGCCAAGGGTGTATCCGCCAAAAATCTTTGTACAGCTGAGAAAAGTTCCCGGGCCCATGAAGGAACAAAGACATCTTGGGGAGTAGGCCTCTTGCCCTTTCTTTTATCTCTAGATGGGTGTTCTTACTTGCCCTTCTTTGGAAGATTCGACCTCTCTTCATTCATTTTAAAATTCAATGCTCTAATCTTTCAGGGTGGCACGATTTTCCCAGCAACTTTCGGTCTAGCCATGTCTACAAAGCTTTGAGGCAAAGTTAGAAAATATTTGAACAAAAGTATTGAAAATCAGTTGCAGGCAAACTCGCCGAAACGGTCAGTGAGTCGCCAAATCGTTTCGGTGACCCAGGCTTCTCGCCGAAAGTTACAAAGCCAAACAACAGGTATAGCATGAATTTAAAGGTGTAATAGGGACATTAGGCGAACCGCCGAGTGGTTGGCTAGCTCGACCCAGCTGGCCAAATGACCTAGCATGCCTATTTTCAACTCAACTTCTCAAACTCAACCCCGTGACCTCCAAAAACAAAACCAAACAATGCGTTGCTCAAAATCAAATAGGACCCATATCATACGAGCATAACCCCACAAGATTTAACATAATCCAATGCACCAAATTACGGGGTTTCAATATTTAGAGTAATATGGGTAATGTTTTCAAATTAAAAATAGGCATTCAAACATTTGTAATCCTATCAGAGAGGCTCAGCACACGACAATACAATCAGATCACTTGCATAAGAGTTCAAAACATCAAAAATAAACTTGGGGATCGAAAAACCAACCTTAAATGTTGATTAAGTGAAAATTTGAATCGCTAGGCAGCAATGTAATCCAAGGTCCGAGCACCAATCAACAACCAAAAATACTTATGGAGTGCAAAAATATTGAAAATACTAACTAGGTGTGATTTTTCAAAGTTTGAAAGTGAGGGAAAGTGAAGGTTTTGAAACTTTGAAACCAACAGCCTTTAAAACCGTCCAGTTCTCGCCTATTCGGCAAACGTTAGTCGCACTCACCGACCCACTCGGTGACACGCAAATTGTTCACTTACTTCACCGAGTTTTACAGGCCCACCTGTTAATGTGGGGGTCCAAACGGCGATCTACGTTGGGTTGGCCGGCCAGGTTGGTGACTCGCTAATAATTACCTAGTCTCGTCGAGTTTTACAGACTCCATTTTAAAGATATCTTGAGTCAAATGATGGTTTAAATCAAGTGCACCGACCTATTCGGCGATGCACCGACAAGACCTTGTAGCTCGCCAACCTACAATTTTCAAACACTCTCCACACTTTAACCTGCAAAATCAACACACCATTATTTCTAAAACAAACAAAAAGCAATAAAAGTGTTTTGGGTTGCCTCCTAAACAGCTCCTTAGCTAACGTCGTGGCACGATGCAATTCCTCCTTCAAACCTCATTCTTGGGATTAGCCATAGTATCACTAGGCAAACCCCCCTGTTGTCTCGGATTGAGATGATATGATATATGACACATTTGGGTCTCCAACTACTTGATTGACACTAAATGGGAGGTGACGGTCTAGCTAAGGGTAGACACATCTTCTTTCATTTCTTTAAAAATCTTTTCTGACCTTTCAACTTTTTTGAGGATATAAGAGAGCATATCATCAGACCTACCACCTTCTGAATCCTTTCGCTTTAGGCGCTCATGGGGAGGCATATACCTGTCCTTCTCCCCATCCTTCCAGTTAGGATTTCGGTCCCTCCATTCTCTGTCACGATCCTTCCAACCATCCTCTCTAGCCCAACCTTGGTTACAACCCTGCCTAGGGTAGTTTGAACGAAAACCACCGCCTTGGTTGGCTAGAAAATTTACCTCTTCATTATACAAGGACTCAAACTTTATCTCCTCAGGATTTGCACACCCGACCCCCACAACATTGACACCACGAGCACCAACCCCCATGACATTTTTTTATAAAATGTCAAGTTGCATCATGATCTTAGCCATGTTTTGGTCTCTCTCATGGTCTTGCTCCATCTGCTCCTTAGTTAGCTTGAATGTGAGAGGGGAGACCTGGTCTTCACATGTGTACCACTCCCTGTTTATTTATGGTAGTCATGCCATCTAAAAGTTGAGCAGCTATAACATAAGGTTGTTGCATCAATCCTCCCAGAGAGAGTTGGTCCACAACACCCTTATTTACCAAATCCAAACTCCGATAAAAATACTGCACTAGCATGTTATCAGGAAAACTATGGTTTGGACATTGAAGCACCGACATTTTGAACCGCAACCAAGTTTTGTGTATAGGCTCCCCTTCTAGACGCTTAAAGCTCTGAATGCTATCTCGAAGAATCATCATCTTCGAAGGAGGGAAAATCACACTCGAAATGCGGTTACCAACTCCACCCACGAAGTGATGGATTGACGTGGCAACTCAGCCAGCCACTTGCACACCTCTCCCATAAACGAGAACTAGAATAACCTCAACCAGACCGACTCTTGGGAGATGTTCTTGAAAGAGAACGGTCTGCATACATCCATGAAATTTCTAAGATGTTCATGAGGGACCTCATGAGCCAAACCACTAAAAAGCCCCTTTAGTTGCAACAGTTGCAACATGGTACTCGTGATATAAAATATTGCATTCCCTTTGGCCAGAGGCAAGCGAATGGCACCAATACCGCCTATGAGATGTGGGTCATTAGCATGAGTCTCATGGAGATCGTTGAGGTTTCTGATGTCGTCCTGTTGGCCTACTTAGCTGCCATTGTTGTTGTTTACGCTCATACTTCCTGTTTCCAACACAATCAAGCAAAACAATACTAAAAACTAAGTAAGTAGAACTACAACTAATAAGAACAAAAATTTCACTAAACTAAAAATTCTCAACTAGCATCACTCCCCGGCAGTGGCGCTACATTGATTTTTGACGTAATCAAATACACAACTTCCAATTCAACTGTCAACGATCGCGTGTAGTAATATAACCCAACCGAATAGGTTGGGGTCGAGTCCCAAGGGAGCGGTTGCAAGAATTAATAGAAAAGTAAAATTATGTTCTAATCAATCATAGCTACAAATATTAACGAATAAAAACCTACAAAATCTAAAGGTGACATGAAAGTCAAATATCAATGGCGGGTTTGTAATCGACTAATAAACAAAAACAACAAAAATGTAGAGATGAGAGATAGGCGGATGGGATTCTTCGGATGTGATAGGAACATGCGATAAAATATACTATTGGGTAAATGCTATTGATAGTAAATCGTTGAATATTTGTAACTAGGCTAGACTTTAGTAAGGGTAAATTATCTCTCGAGCAACTTACCCTGAATCAACTCGGTTTCTCTCGAACACTAAGTCGCAGCATTTAAAAGCAGCCTCCGCCTTAGCCCATTCACTCTCTCAAGCAGAACCCACGATGACCCAATAACCACAGGCTATCGATTTAGTAGTCTTAATTTTGAAACCTCTCTCTCGAGCAAGCCAAAAACACTCAGATGAAATCGTATTTGAAACTACAATCCCATTAAGTTCAAACACAACTACTAAACAAAATAACATTTAAACAGTAAATAGACTAACAATAAGCAATACCCAATAGGAAATTTAACCCATATTCACAAAATCACACCCCAAGAATTGGGGTTTTAGCTAGACATGAAAAGGAGATAGAATCAATGCCAACAAGTGTTTTCATCAAGTGAGTACGATATAAAATGTCTTTAAACACGTCTAAGATGAAGATTCTTGGATACCCACTTCGAATTTCTTGGAGTTGAAAACCTTCAAAACCTTCAAGCTCAAGAACAAAGTCCCCCAAAAACTGTAAGAACTAAAAACTGAAAATATTCACAGTCTCAGTAATTCTCTACCACTTGATTGATACTAAGCTACAGTTAATTAGACAGGTATTTATAGTTTTAAAAAATTTGTACTGTGAAGGACCACTCGGAGTAGTTAGCCGGTATCACGGATACAATCGGCGATCCACCCTTTGGTCTTGTTCATCGCCTTTCAGCTTTTGCCTTTAGCATCTTTGCGTTTTGATTTATTGGGCGATAGGGAACTATTTTGCGGAACTTCTCGGTGATGCGCCGACTACTCCCTTTCCTCACAGACTTGATATTTTCCTTCAGGTCTCAGCACACTGGAACATTAGGTGAGATTCGAGGCCTTTTGGCGATTCGCTTAACGTATTAGGCGATCTTTAGGCCGTCTTTTCTTCCTTCTTTCAGCCGTTTTGTTCCTTTTTGCCAAGTAGTGTCCATGTTTTGCCTCAAACTCCAAATACCTTAAACTTAAGGATTTAAATCAGTTATTAAGACAAAATATGCATTTGAAGACACTAAATCCATCAAAATAAAGCCCTAAATGAGTCTAAATCGTGGAATCATCACAGAGTGCCACTGAAACAATCCAATAACTCCACCACATATCCCATGAAAAAATGATCGCGTGGAACTTTGAATCACAAAAATTAGAGCTAAAATGTGGGAGAAATCGCAATTCTAATTTCCATAGCCAAGGCTGGTAGCGACCAGAGGTTAAATAAAGAGGGTCGGTCGGTGGCCTATCGCGATCACTGTCGACCGCGCACGAATGGGAGGCCTAGCTCGCCAGCCCTAGTTGACTAGAAGGCCAGCCGTCGCGATCGCGATGCCTCAAATGACAGTAAAGGGTTTGAGCTCAAAAACTTTGACGGGGTGGCCCTGACTTGTTCAAAACCCCGTTCATGTAAACGAACTATGCTACCCTATCGGAAATGGTATTTCACACTCAACAGAATCATCAAAATTCCTATATAAGGTCATTTTGATAAAAGGTGGATCCCACACCTAATTTCTATTTTAAGCCAACATCCACGAGGGGTCTAATGTTAGCCCAGACGCCTCGTGACCTAAACGAAGGGTCGTTCTTGACTAAACTCAACATTTTGAAGCTAACCGTGCTAACAAAATTCCCATCTTAGGTCCTTTACACAGAATGTTCACTAGTCAAACTTAGTCTTCAACTTGTAAGTTAAAACGCCTAATCGCCCAAACTCACACTGAAAACCTCGGGAGTCGTGATGACTGTCCTACTAGACTAAAATGGCCCTTCCAAAGTTAATGGAATCGCCAAAATTGGATTATGAGGTAATCTTCTTAAACTTTTGATAAAAAATTAACTATTCAGTGTTGAAAAGCTCTGAAACACTAAAACTCGCATAAAAACAAAATGAACGACCAGGTGACCAAACTGTCTGTCCCAGCAAGTCATAAATTAATAGGGGTAGCTACAAGAAAGCTCTAAATGAAAAATATGAGGCATAAACACAAAATAAAATGAAAGGTGATTATATTATTGATAATCCTTTTTAACCAACCAGTGTTCTTAAACTAATTTTCTGAGAAAGCAAAGATGAGTTTTGAAAAGAGTTTTATACATGATTAAGAAAGAAAATAAAGGAAATAAGCATTTCTAAATGTATCATTTTTACATTGAGAAAAGTGGAACTTTAATTTCTAAAAATAGTTGATGACTTCATAGATAATTTAGAGCAGTTCCTCTTTTAAGAGGTTATTTTGAATAATTACCTCACAATAGAGGAAGAGTATGTTTTATACATTTGAGCATGAGTATATTATTAGGAGTACTATTGAACACCGATATGGGGATGAGTTAAGACAACTCAAAATCCTCATAAACCATGTTTGCTAACATGGTAAAGGATCATACCTTTTAGATTAATCCTTATTGCTTAGTGGATCCATTTAGTTGAGAGGTTCTACACCCCGGCATGGTATATGACAGTTTTGGCAACGTGGGCGAGATGATTTATTATTATCTCGTATCTCATAGTGATGGTTATCTGTTAGAAAATATCACAAATAGAGTTAATGCGTATTTTAATTATATCACTTATTATGTTGAGTTTTAGAGAATGAGTAAGTACTTGTAAGGTTTTAAAAGATTTAGTTCCTTTTTTCTTTATATTCAGCTTGAGTATATCTCTATCTATTACAGTCCTTTGTTTGAGTTATTTCACTTCGACTATATTACATACTTGTACATTCAATGTACTGATGTCATTCGGCCTACATCTTTTTATGTTGTTGATACAAGTATTCAAGATCATCAATAGGCACTTCGTTGAGATCACTTTAGACTTCAGATAGCTTTTGATGAACCTCCTTGTATTTCGGAGGACTTCACATTTACTTTTAGTTAAGTAGCTTTGAGATGTCGTGGGTCTTGTGCCATCACCTATCTTTCTATTAAAGGCTTCATATATAGTTAGATTTGAGATGTCCTCAGAGTTCTTATTAAATTGTTTTTCAATTATTATGTTTATTATATTGAGTATTTTTAGACGTTTGAGTTGATTATTGACTTTAAGTTTAAATGATTGAATTTTATGTGAAGCCGGATATTGCTTGAGTTAGTCTTCCGCTAAAGAGTCAGCCAGAACAAGGGTTCGCTTGGGACCAACAATGGTTCTCGAGTGCTGGCCACATGCAGGATTTAGGCTCGGAGTGTGACAAACATGGTATCAGAGCACAAAGTTCAAGAGTCCTAAGGTGCCTAGGATGCCTTGTCTAGTAGAGTCCTTATCAGGGTGAAGCGCACCACATCTATAATGAGAAATCTATGACATTTAGGAATGTTTTGCTTTATTATTTCCCCGCTTGTGTGATAGAGTTCAACTCTATAAAAGTTTATTTTAACTCGATCTTACATGTGTCTTTTCAAATCATACCTCCACAAAGAGTTGTTAGAGGACGTACTGCTAATCCTCAAGGTCAAGAACTTCCAAATGCACCAGAAGTGCAAGCCCCTCAGAGAGATATCACCAATGTTGAGTTCAGTAATGCTATTCAGATGTTGACTCAGGTTGTGTCAACTCGGGCTGGTTAACAAGGAGTGGTCCTCAGGATATGGTTGATACATACAGAATCCATGAGTATTTGAGGATGAATCCCCTAGAGTTCATAGGGTCAAATATCATTGAGTATCAACTGAACTTTATGGAAGAGATTTAGAAAGTGTTTGAGGTCATACATGTTGCAGATGCAGAGGATGTGGAGTTAGCCTCATATCAGCTCAAATGTGTTTCTAGGATATGGTATGATCAGTGGAAGAAGAACAATGAAGAGGGGGCACCACTTTTGAGCTGGGTTGTGCTTGGGAATGCTTTCTTTTGGTGCTTTTTCCCCAACAACTAAGGGAAGTTAAGGTGAGAGAGTTCATGCATCTTAAACATGAAGCTATGAGTGTGCAGGAATACATTCTCAAGTTTACTCAGCTATCCCACTATGCTCTAGAGATGGTGGTGGATGTGAAGAGCAGTAAGAGTTTATTTGTGTCTGGGCTGTCCCGCTTATCCAGTAAGAAAGGTAAGTGTAACACCTCAGAATTTTGAAAAGGAAGAAAAGAAATTTTTGGACTAAAGTCTGGTTTTACAGGTCCTATCTACGAACCGTTAAAACTTTTTGGTCCGTATATGGCAACCATAAGAACAAGAAAATAAATTTTACAAAACAAGTCCAGTACTGTTTGTACAGTTTACTTGGATGGTCCGCATCCTATGTACGAGTGGTAGGTAAGTCTCGAAGGAGAGTCCAAACTTAGTAAACTTTTAAGGGTCAAGGTTGAGTTCTACATTTAGGGTCTACGGATCGTAGAAGGATTTTATCAAAGTTGATTAAATTTTAAGGTCCCAGTATTTGGACTACAGTTGACCAGTACGGACAATAGGAATTTCTACGGTCCGTAGGAAGTTCTACGGTCTATAGGTTTGACCCGTAGACCAGTTGGACAGTTATTTTTAAGGGGCTTTTAGTCTTTTCACTTATAATTTTAGATCAAAACTATGTTGTTTTGCCTTCTACCCTAAGCCCTATATAAAGCTTTTGTCTCCTTAAACTAACACTTTAACCCTATTCTCCTAATTTCCCTAAACATAACAAAAATTACTCCCTAAATTCCTCTCAACCTAAGGAAGAAAAAGAACCAGCTATGAATCAATTTCAAGTCTCCAATCCTCTATTCTTTATGGGATTTTGACATCAAGTATGTCAGTATTCTCCTATGGAGTCCTTTCCCCCATAGGGTTCCTAAAATTCCCAATTTTGTAAAGGTAGATTTTGAATTCAAGTTAGGGGTTTTTGAATCTTCATGGGTTCCTTTAAATCTTGATCAAATCAATTGTTTTCTATCTATTTATGCATGAATTGAAGTAATTACATGATTTTTGAGTTAAATTACATGAACCCAAGCATGATCCATGATTTTTTTTACGATGATCCTATGATGAATATTATGAACTATGAAAGATGAATTTATAAAGATATGCATGTTCTTTCTATGGAATTGATATAAATGATTTAAAGTTGCTTTGAAAGTATATCATAGATGTTGTTGTTGTTGTTGTTGTGGAAGGTAATTCTCACATAAATTATTCATAAGGTTGAAAGGTTTTTCTCACCTAAGTTGAATCAAGATTTAGAAGCTATTCTAAATGAACTCTAACTTTGATTGGTTACTTAATTGTACCTTTCCATGGATAATAAGATGAATATGATTAATGACTATTCCGTGGAATTTATACTTAGCACCAAGAGGATATAGAGATGGAATCCCTCCCGCTAGTAAAGTGTTTCTAGTAGCAATCTCCCTATCTCAAAACTATGTGCCACTATTTGTTTGTCTTAGAGAGACATTTGCTAGTGGATCCCCTTTAGGTCAACTTTATGGTTCTCACCTTGGTAAGTAAAGACATATATTTTTGGCGTGGGATAGACACCAAATTCCATGTAATAGCTCACATGGTCTATGTCGATTATATGGTACACTTCCCGTAATAATGAACTAATGTTACTTTCTAAAGTATCTCACAAGTGTTTTAGAGACGTTTAGCTTACATTGACCATAAATATGACTTATGTTTTCTAACATGTCATATTATGATTTAGCTTGACCATTGAATGTCATGTAAAGTCAGCTTTAGCATGATTTCATAACACTTATGCATTACTATCATACTTAGTACATGGAATACATACTTGTGCCTACATTGTTTCATTAATGTAGGGTCTAACGCTCCTACCTCCCATTCTCGTGGCTAATTAATCCTTTCGGGCTTTCAGAGATTGGTTAGTCCTCATGATCTAAAAATCGAGACTTTTTTATTGATTTTATGCCATTTCTGTTTTCAGGGTTTGTATGGGTATGTATGGGTTACATCCAAATAACTTTCCTTATGATGTACCATATCGATTTGAGACTTATGTTAGACTTCCTCTTTTGTCAAACTCTTTTGATGTATAAAATGCTCTTTGTTAATGTCTTTAATTCTATTATATTGTATGATGTATGCTAAGTGACTTGTTTAGGACCTCTCGGGGTTCTATACGCAATATTACACCTAGGGTGTACCTTGGGTCGAGACAAACTTGGTATTCATAACACAATGCTTAGAAAGGTCCTAGGATATCTCAAAATCCTGATCGAGTATAGTCTTATTCATGAGTGTGAAACGCACCACACTTATGAATAAAAGGCTATAAGAAGTTAGGAAATTCCACTTCTTTCATCATTCTAAAGTCATGCGATAGAGTGTAACTCTATATATCTCTGTTCTAATCCTTATCTGATCCTTTTCAGGATATGGCCCCTCGAAGATCTTATGTTAGGAAAAATATGAATGAGAATATGGAATGAGAAGCTCGTCAAGCTTGTTAACAAGTTCCACAAGATCTGGCCAAGCCTTTGGCCGAACAAGTGACTTATGCAGAGTTTCAAGTTGCTTTAAAAGTATTGTCCCAAGCCATGACGGACCAAGCGACTAAGAAGGGTGTGGTCCCTGTGAACCAAAATGTAGGTGTGGCTGTATCTAAAGTGAGATACTTCATTAGAATGAACCCGAAGTTTCATGGTCCAAGGTTGAAAAAGATACTCAAGATTTTATTTATAAGGTATACAAGGTGTTGATGACCATGGGAGTGACACTGGTGGAAAAGGTGGAATTTTCCACTTATAAACATAAGGGTGTTGCTCAAGTTTGGTTCAACCAATGGAAAGAAGAGAGGGTGGTTAATGCGGGTCCTCTTAATTGGGAAAAGTTTAAGGTTGGTTCTTTCCCCTTGAGATAAGGGAGGCAAAGGTACTTGAATTCATCAACCTTCGTCAAGGAAATATTAGTGTGAAGGAATATGCCTTGAAGTTCACAAAATTGTCTAGATATGCTCCTACTATGGTTGTCGATTCTAGGTAAATGATGAGTAAGTTTGTTTCAGGAGATTCTGAGATGGTGGTTAAGGAATGTCATACCGCCATTCTCATCAATGAAATAGACATTTCTCGTCTGATAAGTCATGCTGAACTAATCGAAGAGAAGAAACTTAAGGAAAGGTCTAGGGAGGCAAAGAGGGAAAATATGGGCAAGGTTCGATGGACATGGTCGTTCTAAGTTTCGATAAATGTTTTCCGCTAATGGTTCCTCCAATTCTCTGGTTCCAAAGTTCAACAAAGATAGAATTCCCAACCCTAAGCCTCAAGGAGGAAACGGTGGTGAGTCTTTATTGACTAATTGTGTTACGTGTGGAAGAAAGTATGGGGGTAAATGCTTAGCCGGTACGGATGGTTGCTTTGGTTGTAGTTATAGTGGTCACAAGATAAGGGATTTTCCATCACTCATTGTTAAAGGAAGAGAAGGTAGCCAAGCTCCGTTTAGTGGTTCGGGTTCAAGTGCAGCAAAGCAAAATAGATTTCATGCACTTCAAACTCGTCATGAGCAGAAGAGTTCCCCTGATGTGGTAACTGGTTTATTGAAAATCTTTCATTTTGATATTTATGATTTGCATGATCCCGGTGCTACTTTGACTTTTGTGACGCTATATGTGGCTGTCACAACCTAGGGGAACCCCCTAGATGTAACATGGCGTATAGAACCCCGAATGACTCCATAAAAGCCACTTAGTCTTCATAACATAAGCAATAGAACAATAAGAGTAAAAACACAGTTCAAATCTAAAATTTTCATAAAGGAAAGCGGAAGTTTAGACACTTAGTCTTAACATAGCCATCTATTACAATATTTGAATGAAATAGGGCCAAGCCAATACAAAATGTACAAAAAGGGAAATACAATAAAGGAAACTACATCATGAGAAATAGCCATCCTCGAACCATGAGGACTCACCAACAAGCTTGGAAGATAGCAAGGTCCAAGCACTAGCCACTAGAATGATCACCTCGAAAAGTGTAGGAAAAGTAGGCGTTAGTACAAAATTCACCAAATATGATAGACATGCATAAAAACATTGCAATCAAGCAAAAAGGGACATTTTAGTTGAAAGCATGTTATTTACCAAGTTAAATCATTATCATGAAGCTAGTGGAAAAGCATAAGTCATAAGCATAGATCATCATAACATAAGAGAAATACTTGATAGATAGCCTCAAAATATACTTGTGCAATGCATGAATAAGACCCCATAAATCTCACCCATGCTAAGTCACCTAATTAGGCCAACATTCATATTCATACCTTTAAACCTTATATGAAATCTTCTTGAGTAACCATAGTTTATAATTCATATTATTATTCTTGTTATTGCGGGAATATGCCTTAACCGACATCAAACCATGTGAGCTATACATGATCCCCCTGTGTTACCAACACCGAAAAGGGTTGTCCTACTTGCCTAATGTAGAACCATACTCTTAGCTTAGGTGGATTCACTAGCTAAGTACCGTACGATGGCACGCAGTATATGGTATAAGGAGATTGCTTCTAGAAACCTAGACTCAACTAAGGCAAAAGGTCTACATCTCATCCGACATACTTTGGGAACCCGGACTCAACTAGTGTAAAAGGTCCCATTGGGATTCTGGACTCAACTAGTCTAAAATCTTCCATCTCATATTCAATATCCACTCGGTGCTAAGCATTAATTCCCATGGAATACATATTATGTCATAACTTGATTAATTAAGATAGCTCATTAGATCATGTGTGAGAATACCCTTTCACCGTCCATGTTTACATATAGATTCAATAGGTGAGAAAGTCTTTCAACCCTAGAATCATCATATTGTGAGAAAAACCTCTCACATCATATCATATTCATGCATAAGTGTGTATATGAGAATACCCTTTCAACAACACAATAACTAGATCATAATCATAGACACTTCACTCTCAAAGTGTTCTTAAAGCATATACATAAACTACATAAAACATGCATAATATCATAATTTTCCCTTTCAAGGACCAAGGCTCATATCAAATCAACACATATAGAATTCATTACATTAGATATGGATATCAATATAATTCAAGTAACCCAATCATACATGCATAATCCCCTAACATTCTTCTTTCATCAACAAACCCACATCACAAGATCATAATTAGGAAATATGGGATTTCATGGGTTCTTGGGGATTTAAACATAAAAACCATAAGAAATCATCAATTCATACATAATATAAAGTAATTCAAGCATTAGAATCATTTTTTAAAGGAACCCATGACTTTGGAACCAAACCCTAGCTTTTAGGGATTTCTATCTTTGAAATTGGAATTTTGAAGGTGCTCCATGGAGGAAGAGCTACCATACCTTAGCAATAAAGCCCTATGAATTTAATGTGAAGACCCTAGCTTCTTCAACACTAGCTCCAACTTCCTTCTTCTTCTTCTTTGAGTTTTCTAGAGAGGGAATTTCTTGGTGAGGATGAATGATTTGGGTTTTAGAAATAATGAGATGAATGACTTAATTTAAGGGTCTTAAATCCTTATATAGGTGGTTTAAATTAGGCTAAAACGACATCACTTAATATTAATTAAAATCGCCTAAGCTTAACCACGAGACCACACTGATAGGTCGTGGATGGAACCATAGACCATCCTGGTCAAGCGTGGTTTGGCTACAGGGAGTTAGCAACCTGGAGCTTGAACTACGACCCTCCACCCACGGGGCGTGGGTCCTGCCGTGGTTCACTGCTTTTGGCAGTTGCCAAGGGTCCTCCTCAAGGACCCATGGTTGGTCTTTGGGGGGTAATAACTTGGGAACATTCATCCTCGAATGATGATCTACACACCTTACAGAAGTAAAGACTCAAGACTAGCAGTCGATCATGCATGCAACATAAAAATAATTCACAATTCAAAGGAGGAAACATCAACTCCAACTTAAACATAAACAATGTGTCAAAAAGTAGGAACTACATCTAACAACCCATTATGCATGAAAACTCAACATTTCTCATATTCATAGGAGGAATTACCTTCTCCAAACTAAAATCATGCTCAACACAACCTCAATGAGAATTTATGCAATATATTTCCAAAAAGCACAACTAAGCATGTTCAACAATTTATTTCATGAAACATATAGACAATTCTCACTCAAGGCATAACAACATGAGGAAAATTAATCATAAAAACTTACTTTCATACTAAACAGGAATTTCATAAGAACATGCATAACATAAGAAAATCATGGAAAAACACTTATAACACACATGACTCCCAAAACAAGACACTCGAGAGTAACTACTTACCTCAAGCTTGAGTAGGATTAGAAGGAAAGAGATGAGGATATCAAGACTTCATATCGGCCTCGGCCTCCAAAGTAGCACCCTCAACTAAGTGATTCCTCCATAAAACCTTCACGGAAGCTATTTCCTTGTTTCTCAATCTCTTGACTTGACAGTTTAGGATCTGTATCGAAACCTTATGATATGAAACACGTTCGTCAACTACCAACCTTTCTAGGGGAATAATGGATGTCAGATCTCCAATACACTTCTTAAGCATGGACACATGGAATACCAGATGAACTAGAACCAAATCATTTGGAAAATCCAACTCATAGGCAACCTTCCCAATACGTTTCAAAATTAGGTATGGGCCTACATACCGGGGACTAAGTTTCCCTTTCTTGCCAAATCTCATCACACCCTTCATAGGTGAGTTTCCAAATAGACCCATTCGTTAACCTCAAATTATAGATCCCTTCTTCTCACATTGGCATAGGACTTTTGCCATCTTTGAGTCGCTCTCAACCTCTCTCTAATAAGTCAAACTTTCTCAATGGCCTCATAAACTAGCTCGGGACCTATCAAATTAACTTCACCTATCTCAAACCAACCAACCGGAGACCTACATCTCCTACCATACAAGGTTTCAAATGGAGCCATACCGATACTTGAGTGATAGATAATATTGTAGGTAAACTCTATTAATGGAAAGTGATCATCCCAATTACCCTTGAAGTCTATTACATATGTCCTTAACATATCTTCTAATGTTTGGATGGTACGCTCCGCATGCCCATCAGTTTGGGGATGAAAAGTCATGCTAAACTTAACCTTAGTACCAAGACCTTTTCGGAATGACTTCTAAAAGTGAGAATTAAATTGAATACCCCGATTGGAAATAATAGATAGAGAAATTCCATGCAATTTCACCATTTCACTTATATACAACTTAGCATAGTCTTCCACCAAAAAAGAATCCTTAACGAGAATAAACTGAGATGATTTTTTCATCCGATCTATAATGACCCAAATAGAATCATGTCGTCTCCGGGTGCGAGGTAAACCAACAATAAAGTCCATGTTTACTTCTTCCCACTTCCAAGTGGGAATACCTATACCTTTATATAAGCCTCCCGGCCTTTAATGCTCAACCTTAACATGTTGACAATTAGGACAGTTGGCTACAAATTCGGCTATATCTTTCTTCATCCCATTCCACTAATTGACTTCTCGTAGATCACAGTACATCTTGGTAGCTCCCGGGTGAATTGAATACTGAGAAATATGAGCCTCCTCTAAAATTTGTTCCCTCAAATAATCAACATTTGGAACACGTAACCGACCTTGATATCTAAGCACTCCATCTCCCCCTTGGGAGAAATCCTGGGAGATGGAGTATCCCGAGGTAATGGGTGTTATGGGTCTTGCTTAAATTTGAGTTGTGCAGGCTTTGATTTTGTTTTTAGGGGTTTCGGGGTTGAATTCGAGAAGTTGGATTGAAAGTAGGCACGTTGGGTCGTTTGGCGAGCTAGGTCGAGTTGCCGAACAACTTGGCGGTTCGCCGAAGTTCGCCATCTCACCTTCAATTTCTTGCTAAATGTATTGTTGGGCTTTGTAACTTTCGGCGAGAAGCCTGAGGTCGTCGAAGGCACACAGGGACTCGCTGAAAGACTTCTTGATCACCTTTAGTCTGCACCCCTGATCTCTTTTTGCACTCTAACTTTCGGCGGGTTCATCCTTGCTCACCAAAATCTGTCGGCGATTCACCGAAAGGCCTTTCACATCACCAACTTGCCATAGCTTTAATGTCAATCCTTTCGGTGAACCTGATCTAGCTCGACAAATCAATTCAGCGACTCACCAACTTGTTCGGTGAGTCTGTCTGCAACTGATTTTCTGTGCTTTGGTTTGAAGATTTTCTTGACCTTATCTCGATGTTTTTCAGTCATGGCTAGATCGAAAGTTATTGGGAGAATCATGCCATCCCAAAAGATAAGAGCACGAAATTTCAAAATAAATGAAGGGAGATCAAATCCTCCCAAGAAGGGAACACAAGAACCTCCACCTGGAGATAAAGGTAAGGGCAAGAAGCCCAATTCTGATAGGGAGACTACTCCCGAGGTCCCTCTATTCCTTCATGGGAGTGGGGATTCTATGCAGTTGTGCAAAACTTTGTGTTGGATATACCCGTGGCAGCTCCTGGTGGCTCAGGTACCACAGTTCCTCCTGAGGTGACCCCAGACACTGATGCCCAGATCCAGAGTACTACACCGGGCACTGATGCCCAGACAGATGGAGCGATTGCATAGACAGGACCCCTCTTTCCACCTTCTGTCTTACTTTATTTCACTTTTGCATATTCTTTGTTTGCATTTGAGGACAAATGATTTTATTTGTGGAGGGGTGAGGCCCACCTTTTGTGTGACTTGTTGTCACCTAATTGGTTTTGGTTACATATTTGGGTTTTGAGCTAAAATTATGTTGTACACTGCTTTTTGTGGAAGATTTGAGCTTGTGGCTCCGTGTTTTTAATTATAAATGATTTTTGACCCTTCCGAAAAAAAATTGCCACCTCTTGTTTGTTTTGAATGTGGTTGTTCTTGTGCAAATTTGAGTATCAGTTTTATCAATATCGATGACTTGAATAGTGCTCATAATCGAACAAAAATGAATGTGCCGCTATGATGAGACCAAGTGAAGTTGCAGAGTTGATATGTGAACTCTTTGCATCTCGTTGTAATTAGCCAAGTATCGAATTGAGTCTCTTGTGATGAAAATTGCACACTAGCGAAAGTGTGGAGTCTTATTTGACTTTGGTGTCAATGCCTTGTGTGATGAGCTTACCGTGAACCATGGGTGATGACACCTAGAATTTGCCCCGTTGGTCCGGCTGACTAAGTGATGTGAACTCTTGATATGATCTTAGGCAACTTTAAAGAGTGTGAAACAATTTGACATTATACCTCTTTTGTGGCCTACCTTGTGAGTTTGTGAACCCCACTTGAGCACCCTTTGAGCTTTAACTTTTCATTGGAAAAAACTTGATGAAAACATAACATTTCTTGATCCAATACCCATAATCCACATGAATTGTGGTTTGTTTGAATAGCCAACTTAGGTTAAAATCGTAAGTTGGGGTGTGGTGAAAAGAGAAGGTAAATCAAGGAGTGCAAGAAAGTCCCCTTTTTAACCAAATTTTGAGAAAAATGGAACCCCTCCATACATAAAAAAAAAAAAAAAAAAAGAAGAAAAGAATGAAAAAGTTGTGGAATAAAGTTGTGAAAATACAAAAGGAAATGGGATTTCCAACAGTCCATAGAAAGTGAATAATGGGATGACTTGTAAGCACGAATATAAAAAAATGAAGAAAAGGAAAGGAAGTGTTGTTCACACCACATTTCATGAGGACTATAGCCACTGAGCCAAAATGACCATACCATTGCATTCAACCCTGTTTCAAGCCTTAAAAAGACCTTTTTGATCTTGAGTGAGCTAGAGAAAATGTTGGTTGGAAAATACGGGAAAGCATATTGGTGAAATTAATACATTGTGTTCATCTTTGTGATTGTGAGCGTTGCATTTGATTCCGAAACTTTAAATTGTTGAACCATTGTTTGTGAATATGGAATCATTCTTTGTGTGATGGCATTTGAATACCTTTGTTGAGCTTAAACTTGCATTTGAAGCACGTATTGTGAGCTTGAGATTCTTTGATATTGGTGAGTCACAACTTGACTCTTTGAGAGCACAATTGATATTTGCATGACTAAGTTAAGTCTTTTTCTATGCATTCATGATTGAATCTTGTGTAGCACTGTTTGAGACATCCTTTTTGAACTGTTGAACTTGAATTTTACTTGAGGACAAGCAAAAGTTTAAGTTGGGGTGTTGATGAGTCCACGATTTGGACTCATTTAGAGCTTTATTTTAATAGATTTAGTGCCCTCAAATGCATATTTTGTCTCAATACCTGATGTAAATCCTTCAATTTCAAGGTTTTGAACTTAAGGACAAAGCATGGACACTATTGAGCAAAAAGGAATAAGACAGCTGAAAGAACGAAGAAAAGAAGGCTTGAAGATAGCCTAAACCATTGGGAGAGTCGCCAAATAGCCTTGGTCTCACCTAATGTTCCAGTGTACCAAGCCCTAAAGGAGAATATCAAGTCGGCGATAGAAAAGAGCAGTCGACGAGTCGCCAAACAGCTCCCCGATGCAGTGCCTTATCGCCCAAAGTTATAGGACCTCAAGGATGCTGAAGGCAAAAGCAAAAAGGCAATACAAATGACCAAAGGGCAGATCGCCAATCCAATCGGCGATCACCACTAACTACACTGACTGAACCTATAGGTCAGGGTGGTATAGGTCAGTCGACCAGGTCAACAGTAGGTTCCTCTTCATCAGCACAGTCTACAGGGCGTGGACCCCAGACTTCAGCAGGTAGAGGTAGAGGCAGAGGCAGAGGCAGAGAGGGAGCATCTAGTTCTAGTAGTGGCCAGAATCATACATATTCACGAGGCAGCCGACAGGACTCAGAGTCATCACCAGATGTTATGACAGGTACATTGATTGTTTGCTCCCATTGTGTTTATGCTTTGATAGATCCTGGATCTACTCTGTCTTATGTGACTCCATTTATTGCGGGGAAGTTATGTATAGTAGCAGAGTCATTAGATCGACCCTTTATTGTATCTACCCCAGTTGGTGAGTCTATTGTTGCCAAGAGAGTCTATCGAGGTTGCACGGTAGAAATTATAGACCGTCAGACCTCTGTAGATCTCGTAGAGTTAGAGATGGTCGATTTCGACATCATTATGGGTATGGACTGGTTAGCGTCTTGTT
>JAKRZT010031330.1:0-20183 GCA_029582215.1 Solanum sparsipilum
GTGAGAAAACCTTTCAACCTTAGAACCATTTATTATGTGAGAAAACCTTTCAACCTTAGAACCATTTATTATGTGAGAAAACCTTTCAACCTTAGAACCATTTATTATGTGAGAAAACCTTTCAACCTTAGAACCATTTATTATGTGAGAAAACCTTTCACATCATGCTTTCATGTGTTTCATGAGAAATTCTTTCAACAACACAATAATAACACCATCATCTCTCAAAGCATCCTTGAAACAATGGCATAGATTTCATAAGAACATGCATAATTCCATAACTTATCTTTCAAAGTTCAAAACCCACTTTCAATCATCAACCTTTAGAAAACATGGGTTAGATATGGATTTTATCATAAATTCATGTAATTCTATCAATACATGCTTAATTTCATAAAAATGTTCCTTTATAATCAAAATCTCACATCGTATGATCATAACTTGAAAACATGGGGATTACCTGGGTTCATGGGGAAATCATCATAAAATCATAATATTTAATCAATTCATACATAAGAGATCATAATTCAATCATTAAAATCAATAATCAAGAGAACCCAAGACAATTGAAGAAAACCCTACTCACTTGGGGATTTCTATCTTTGAAAATAGAGGAATTTGGGAACTCCATGAATGGAAGGAATCCATGGATGAAAACTATCATACCTCAAAGCCAGTTGCTTATCTTCAATGGAGGAATTGAGACTTGACTTGAAACCCTAGGTTGAATCCTTCTTTTTCAATATTTCTAGAGAAAGAAATATTTAAGAGTTCTTCTTTCTGATGAATTTGAAGAGAATGAAATGAATGAACTAATTTAGGGGTTGGAATCAGTTATATAAGGGTCTTAGTGAAGGGTAAAACAACGTAGTATAGAGATAAAATAATTAGGAAAAGACCCAACTACCCCTAAACTTAACTGCTGACCCACCATCCACAGCCCCGATCGACGGACCGTTGTCAAGACAACAGGCCATCCTGCACGACCGTCGCTCAGGATCAAAACCTGGTTTTTGGGCCAGTGAACCACGGGCCCCCAACCACAGACCGTGGTCTGATTGACAGTCCATTAGTAAGGCCGTGGTCCTGGGACATCACAACTTGCTTAGGTAGTGCCATCCACGAACCATACCTACGGTCTGTGGTCCCATCCACGGGCCATGGGTAGTCCATGTAGGTTAGCGCCTATAGCTTCTTAAAAGTGCTATCTTACCCTCTTTCAGACCCGGGGTGTTACAATATCTTCCCCTTGGGATCGTTCATCCACGAATGAGATTCAAGCTAGTATGAAAATAGTAGGAGAGGAACTAACAACCCAACTAATAATGCAACTTCATCTAAATGCATATAACCAAGGAGGAACTATCGACTCCAAGCTAGGACATAACCAAAACATCATAAGAGAGGTGGAACTAAATCTAACAGCCCATCATGCATGCAATACTCATATCCGTGGAGGAAACATCAACTCCAAGCTAACGACAAACTCAAATGCGTATATCCGAGGAGGAAACATCAACTCCAAGATAAAGGCATGTTTACTACATCATATCAAATAGTCTACTTGTAATTCATAGCACATAAGCATGTAAGAGTTAATTAAATAAACTCATTTTCTCAATACTTGAGCTTTTCATAAATCATGCATAGTAAGGAAATCACGAAAACATATATGACACATGACTCCACAATAAAGAAAAAACCATGAGGAACTCATTACCTCAAGCTAGAGTAGGAGTAGATGGAAAGAGATGAGGATATCGGGACATCATATCGGCCTCGACCTCCCAAGTAGCACCCTCAACTATCTGATTCCTCCACAACACTTTCACGGAAGTTACTTGTTTATTTCTCAACTTCTTAACTTGCCGGTCTAAAATCTCAACCGGATATTCTTCATAAGAAAGATTCTCCTTAACTCCCAACCCTTCTAATAGAACTATGGATGTTGGATTACCAACACATTTCTTCAACATAGAGACGTGGAAAATTGGATGCACCGATGCCAACGCATGTGGAAAATCTAGCTCAAAAGCAACTCTACCAACACGTCTCAAAATCTTATATAGGCCTACATAACGGGGACTAAGCTTCCCTTTCTTACCAAACCTCATTACACCCTTCATGGGTGAAATTTTCAAGTAAACTCAATCATGAACATCAAACTCAAGATCCCTTCTTCTTACATCGACATATGACTTTTGCCGACTTTTAGCCGTTTTCAACCTTTCTCTAATAAGTCAAACTTTCTCTATGGCCTCATAAACCAACTCGGGACCTATTAGGGTGACTTCACCCACCTTAAACCATCCTATAGGAGCTATACATCTCCTACTATATAGTGCCTCAAATGGAGCCATAATAATACTCAAGTGATAGTTGTTATAAGCAAACTCAATCAATGGCAAATGGTCATCCCAATTACCCTTAAAATCAATAACACAAGCTTTCAACATATCCTCCAAAGTTTGGATAGTAAACTCCGCTTGCCCATAGGTTTGGGGATGAAAGGTCATACTAAGCTTAACACAAGTACCAGGACCCTTTTGGAAAGACTTCCACAACTAAGAAGTGAATTGGGTACCACAATCAGAAATAATGGACAAAGGCACTCCGTACAACTTTACCATTTCTCTTAAGTATAACTTGGCATAGTCCTCCACCGAATAGAAAACCTTGACGAGAAGAAAATAAGCCGATTTCATCATCCGATCTACTATGACCCAAATCGAGTCATGTTTTCACGGGGTGCGAGGCAAATAAACAATAAATTCCATATTCACATCTTCCCACTTCCAAGTAGGAATACTAATATCTTGGGACAAACCTTCTAATTTCTGATGTTCAACCTTCATTTATTGACAATTAGGACACTTAGTCACAAATTCCGCAATATCCTTCTTCATCCCATTCCACAAATAGACCTCCCGTAAATCACGGTACATCTTAGTGGCCGGGGGTGAATGGAATACGGTGAACTATGGGCTTCTAACAAGATTTGTTCCCTCAAGTCATCAACATTTGGAACACATAAACGACTTTGATATCTAAGTACACCATCTCCCCCTTGGGAGAAAGACTCAACGAATTTCTTACGCACCACTTCTTTTAAGTCGACCAAAATTGGATCAAGACCTTGCTTTGATTTCACATCCGCCACTAAAGACAATTCTAAACCATTGAGGACCATAACACCACCCTTGATAGAGTTCATTAACCGAACAACCAATTGGGACAATATGTGAACATCTCGAACTAACTCTTTCTTTTCTTCTTCAATATGAACAACACTACCCATGGGCAACCGACTAAGAGCCTCTGCAACCACATTTGCCTTTTCGGGGTGATAGAGAACACTCATATCATAATCCTTCAATAACTCAAGTTGTCTTCTTTGGCGTATATTCAGATCTTTTTGATTAAACACATATTGCAAACTCTTGTGGTGGGTAAACACATCTACATGAACACCATAGAAATAATGTCTCCAAATTTTTAAGGCAAAAACAACCGCCGCTAGTTCAAGGTCATGGGTGGGATAATTCTTCTCATGAATCTTAAGTTACCTTGAGGCATAGGTAATCACTTTCCCATTTTGTATAAGCACACACCCTAACCCAATTCGCGGGGCATCACAATAAACCACAAAACCATATGTCCCTTCTAGTAAAGTCAACACCGGAGCAGAAAAGTCTATCTTTCAACTCTTGGAAACTCTTCTCACACGCTTCATACCATATTAACTTAGCTTTATTTTGAGTCAAAGCCATCAAAGGAGAGGCAATTGAAGAGAATAACTAAATAAACCTTCTATAGTAACTGACTAAACCCAAGAAACTTCTAATATCCAAAGGGGATAGAGATCTATGCCAACTCTTGACCGCATCCGTCTTCTTAGGATCTACCTAAATGCCTTTGCTTGAAACAATGTGACCAAGAAAAGCTACGGACCTTAACCAAAACTCACACTTGCTAAACTTCGCAAAGAGTTGTTGGTCCCTAAGGATTTGCAACATTATCCTCAAATGATCAACATCCTCATTCTCACTTCTCAAATAAATCAATATATCATCAATGAACACAATCCCAAATATGACAAGGTATTGTCTAAACACCCTATTAATCAAATCCATAAACGCCGCCGGAGCATTAGTCAAACCAAACGACACTACCAAAAACTCATAATGACCATACCGAGTTTGAAAATCTATCTTTGGAATATCATCTTTCTTTACCTTGAATTGGTGATAACCTGATTGAAGATCAATCTTAGAAAAGTAACTCACTCCTTGAAGTTGGTCAAACAAGTCATCTATCCTTGGAAGGGGATACTTATTCTTAATGGTAACCTTGTTCAACTAACGATAGTCAATACACATACGAAGAGAACCATGTTTCTTTCTAACAAACAAAACTTGAGAACCCCATGGAGAGATACTCGGTCGGAAAACCCTTATCCAACAAATATTTCAATTCTTCTTTCAACACTTTTAGTTCTGCCGGAGCCATACGGTAAGGAGGAATAGAAATAGGTTGTGTATCTGGGATACGGTCAATACCGAAGTCTATTTCCCTTTCGGGAGGAATACCAAGTAAATCATCTAGAACACTTCCAGAAACTCATTAACAATGGGGACCGACTCAAAATAGGGGTTTCGGAATCCACATCTCTCACCCTAACTAGATGGTAAATGCAACCCTTAGAAATCTTCTTTCTAACTTTAAGACGAGACAAATTGACCCTTAGGCATAGAATTTCCCTCTTTCCACTCTAAGACAGACTCATTTAAGAACTGAAACTTGACTACACGATTTCTACAATCGATAGAAGCATAAAATGAGTGTAGACAATTCATACTAAAGATAACATCAAAATCTAGCATATCAAGCTCTACCAAGTCAACAAGTGTAACTCTATGGGACAAGGAAACGAGACACTTTCTATAGACCCTCGTAGCCACAATAGAATCACCAACAGGAGTAGAGACAGATAAAGGATATAACAACACATCCGGAAGAACATCAAATCTCATAGCCACATATGGCGTCACAAAAGATAAGGTAGCACCGGGATCAAGTAAAGCATAAACATCAAGTTGGAAAACTTTCAACATACCGGTAACCACATCGGGAGAACCCTCTTGTTCACCACAAGTCTGAAGTGCATAGAATCAGTTTTGCTTAGGAGCATGGGACCCGAACCATTAGGAGGAGCTTGCTTTCCCTCTCTTCCTTTAGCCGTAAGCATCAGGCAATTCCTCATTTTATGACCACTCTTACCACAACTGAAGCAACCATCTGTGTCGGCTAGGCACATACCTTCGTGTTTCTTTCCACACCTAGTACAAGTAGACATGGGCAATGAAGATCCACTACCATTACCTCTTTAAGGCTTAGGGTTAGACACCCTATCTTTGTTGAACTTAGAAGAAGCATTGGAGGAACCTTGACCGAAAAACTTTTGTCGAAATGTAGGACGACCATGTCCATCAGACCTTGCATGAGAGAAATTACCATCACCGGTCTTAGCCCTCTTTGTTTCCCTAGACTTTTCCTTAAGTTTATCCTCTTCCATTAGTTGTGCATGAACCATGAGATGAGAGATGTCCATGTCATTAATGAGCATGGTGGTACCACACTCTTTAACCACCATTTCACACACATGAAATGAACTTACTCATCCTTGCCCTTGAATCGGCAACCATTATTGCAGCATATGTAGAAAATTGTGTGAACTTTAGAGCATATTCCCTCTTATTCATAGGGGAAAGAACCTATCAAGGAAAGAATCCTTAAACTTCTCCCAATCAAGAGGACCTGCATCTTCTGATCTCCTTTCTTTCCATTGGTTGTACCATATTTGAGCTACACCTTTAAGTTGATAAGAGGCCAACTCCGCCTTTTCCACCGGCGTAACTCCCATGATCATCAAAACCTTATAGACCTCATCATAGAAATCTTTAAGGTCTTCCTCAAACTTGGACCCGTAATACTCTGGATGATTCATCCTAGTGAAGTCCCTCACTCTAGATGTTGTTGTACCCACATTTGGGTTCACGGGAACCGCAACCTCCATGTTGGCTTGGGTCATCATGGCTTGAGCCAACACTTAAAAAACAGCCCTAAACTCTGCATTAGTCACTTGCTCGCCCAAAGGATCAACCAAAACTTGAGAAGCTTGTTCCTCATTCTCCCTTACATTCCTCCTATCATAAGCTCTTCGAGTTGATATGTCTTGTAGAGCATCGAATAAGGATTAGAAGAGAGACCTTATAAAGTTAAAGTCTATCGCACGACTTCAGAGTAATGAAAAAAATGGAGTTTCCTAAACATCTTGTAGCCTCTCGTTCATAAATGTGACGCGTTTCGCACTCATGAACAAGACTCTACTCGACGTGGCTTATGAGACATCCTAAGACCATTTTGAACTTTGTCCTCTGATACCAAGTTTGTCACAACCCAGGGTACCCCCTAGATGTAACATGGTGTATTATGGTGTATAGGACCCCAAGGGATCCCATACAAGCCACTTAGCATTCAAAACATAAGAAATAGAACAATAGAAGTAAAACAACACTTTAAGTCCAATATTTTTTATAATAGAAAAGCGAAAGTCTAAAACACTTTGTCTCTATGGCAATCTAATACTCTAGAATGAAATTGGGCCTACCCCATACATCATGTCCAAAACTGAAATACAATAAGGAAACTATGAAAAATGAAAATCCATCCTTGAAGCATGAGGACTAACCAAAGCTCGGGAACCTCAAAATCAACCACTATCCACGAAACTGAGAAACATGGTTGTCGGGCCCTACATCTGGGGAAATAGAGGCAAGAGTATGTGTTAGTACAAAACAATGTACCACGTATGATAGTTATGCATAAAACATTTAAATCATGCTAAAAGGGGACATTTCATGACATGCAATTGACCAAGCTAAAATATGATATAAAAGGGTTAGAAAACATAAGTCACAAAACATGGTCAATGCAAAATGATCGTCATTTAAAGCTTTTGAACACATATGTGATACTCTTGGAGTAACCTTAGTTCATTATTAATGTGGGAAGTAGCCTTTACCGACATAGAGACCATGTGAGCTATAACATGATCCCCCGGTGCCTCCCACACCAAAAAGGGTTGTCCTAATTGCCAAGGTAAGGACCATAAACTTCTAACTTAGGTGGATCCACTAGTTAATGTCTATCTAGACAATTATCCTATGGAGGCACATAGGTAAGGGATAATGTTATTGCTTCTATAAAACGGCGTCTACTAACGAGAGAGCTTACATCTCAATATCCTCTCGGTGCTAAGAATAAATCCCACAGAATAGTCATTTCTTACTTGTTCTTATTATCCATCGAAGGGCACGTCATCTTGACAATCCAAGCTAAGTCATCATCCATGGAAAGGTATCATACAATAACCAATCCAAGCTAGGTTCCATTAGGATAGCTCTTATTCTTTGATTCAATTAGGTGAGAAGACCTTTAAACCTTAGAACCCTTTATTATATGAGAAAACCTTCCACATCATGCTTTCATGTGTTTCATGAGAAATCCTTTCAACAACACAATAATAACATCATGATACTTTACTCTCAAAGCATCCTTAAAAATTTTGCATAGATTTTGTAAGAACATGCATAATTCAATCATTTACCTTTCAAGGTTCAAAACCCACTTTGAATCATCAACCTTTAGAAAACATGGGTTAGATATGGATTTCATCATAAATTCATGTAATTCTATCTATACATGTTTAATTTCATAAAACTCTTTCTTTATAATTAAAATCCCACATCATATGATCATAACTTGAAAGCATGGGGATTACATGGGTTCATGGGGAAATCATCATAAAATTATAGTATTTTATCAATTCATGCATAAGAGATCATAATTCAACCATTTAAATCAATAATAAAGTGAACCCATGACAATTGAAGAAAACCCTACTCATTTAGAGATTTCTAACTTTGAAAATAGAGGAATTTGGGAACTCCATGGATGAAAACTATCATACCTCCAAACCAATTGCTTATCTTCAATGGAGGAACTGAGACTTGACTTGAAACCCTAGGTTGAATCCTTATTGTTCAATATTTCTAGAGAGAAATATTTGAGAGTTCTTTTTGGTGAATTTGAAGAGAATGAAGTGAATGAACTAATTTGGGGGTTGGAATCACTTATATAGGGGTCTTAGTGAATGGTAAAATGATGTAGTGTAGAGATAACATAATTAAGAAAAGACCCAATTGCCTTTAAATTTTACTGTCGACCTACCATCCACAAACACGACCGACGGACCGTGGTCAAGACGACGGGACGTGTTGCACGATTGTCGTTCGTGATCAGAACCTGGTTTTTGGGCCAGTTAACCACGGGCCCCCAACCATGGACCGTGGTCTGACCGACGGTCTATTGGTCAGGTCGTGGTCCTGGGCCTTCACAACTTGCTTAGGCAGTGCCACCCATAGACCACACCTACAATTCGTGGCCCTATCCACGAGTCGCGGGTGGTCCCTGTAGGTTGGCACCTACAACTTCTTAAAAGTGCTATCTTACCCTCTTTCAAATCTGGGGTGTTACACTAAGGACTTTGAGTTGTATAAACTCGTCCCCATATCGGTGCTCAATACTACTCCCAATAATATTACTCATAATCATATGTTTAAAAACATTTCCTCATCCTCAAACTTTGAGATTATTACTCAAAAGGTTCTCTTAAAAGAGATAGTGCTCAAAAACTCCTCATGAACTCATTTGGAAATCGAAGTTTCCTTTCAATTTAAATATAAAGACATTTACTCTTGGGATTACTTAGTTCCCATATATTCATTTTTGAAAAATGAAACTCAACTCTCCTCATCCTCATACTCAAATACTCAAGTCTTTAAACAAGTTTTAAAAGTTTGTAAAAGACTTCGCAGAAAGACACGAAAGGCTCTTTCACACTTGACTCTTAATCTTTTCTTAAATTTGAAATGTGAATTCAAGAGTTATGATTAATGATATAAAGGATATCTTGATGATTAGATGTAGTTTAGAATAATTATAATTAGGAAGAGAGTGAAGATACTTTTTAAAAGAACTCAGACGGAACGAACAACGGCAAAGGACGGGGGCAGGAGACCCTGGCGCGCTGAGTGTCACGGAGTGCCAGACCCTAAACTGCAGAGCACCATTTCTGGCGCACTGCTGGCACGGTGCACCATCCCATTGGCTCATCGGTGGGGCGTTGCCCCAGGAGCCGCCCAAAAAACCCGATGAATTTTCCTCTTCAATTTTTGGCCCTAATTCACCTAGAATCGAATGGTTTCTTCCAAACTCTCTTAGATTCGAATACCCAACATAAGTACATGAAAATCCACTCAAAAACAACCCTCAAAATCATAACATTCATCTCAAGACCTCATCGAAACCCATCATTAAATATTTAAGAACGAAACTTCAAGAAACTCATCAAGAAATTCAATACATGGATTGTCATGGACGAAATTAACTCAAGAAACTCATGATTGGCTTGACGGTGAATGAACCCATCACTATGAAAGTTCACATACTTCGTTAGGATAGAATCCTTGGCGAAATCCCTCGACGATTGCAAGAATATCTTGAACACTTGAATTTTTTCTCCCTTTTTCTCTTCTTGAACTTCTCTCTAAAACCCTAAGGGTATTTTAGAATTGTGAAAATTGATCTAAGTCAGTTTAGGCAACTAAAATATTACTAAAAATGAGTTAGGCTAGTGGTGTAAGAAAAAGACCAAAATACCCCTCCTTAATTCGGATGAATTTCCTTAACCGGACAGGCTGAAATCATACGAAAATATCTCCTTCACGCGAACTCAAAATTTAGCAAACTCAGTGGCGTTGGAAAGCTGACTGGAGATCTTTCATTTTATACCTTATAGTCCACCTAACTCATCTTGTGCTGAAAGTTGTGGTCATTTGAAGTTGACCCAAAACTCAAAATTTAAGGCTAACTTGCAAAATTCTCAATTTAGCTATTTCAAAATTGGTTCTTGCTAAAATTAGTTTTTTCTAAGACCGGGGTGTTACAATATCTCCCCCTTGGGAATATTCATCCTCGAATGAGATCACTCTAAATAGAACTAAGGGTGGCAACATCTAACGCCCAGCTCAAACATCCAACATGCAAATTAACACAACATAGCATGTCAATTTAAAGAGTGTTTTACAAAAAGTCATTTCCTTGGTTTGGAATTTCTTTGGAAGAAAAGAGATATGGGTGTCTCTTCTTCATATCTTCCTCGGCTTCCCAAGTAGCTTCCTCAACAAGTTGATTCCTCCATAAGACCTTGACTGATGCTACTTCCTTGGTCCTCAACTCATGAACCTGAGGATCAAGTATCTCACCAGGTATCTCGTCATAACACAGGCTCTCCTTAACACAAATATTCTCGGTAGGTATAATAAGTGAAGGATCGCCCATACATTTCTTCAACATTTAAATGTGGAATACCTAATGGACTACTGCTAACTCTGGCGGTAGCTAGAACTCATAGGCTACATTGTCAATCCTCTTGGATATCCTGTAAGGACCAATAAACCGGGGACTGAGCTTTCCCTTCTTACCAAATCTCATAACACCTTTCATGGGTGAAACCTTCAAGTAAATCCAATCATCCACCTCAAACTCTAAGTCTCTTCTCCTAACATTGGTATAGGATTTCTAACGACTTTGCGTTGTTTTCAACCTTTCTTGAATGATCTTTACTTTCTCCAATAGCTTGATGAACTAAGTTTGTACCTATCAACCCAGCTTCACCAACCTCAAACCATTAAATAGGATATCTACATCTTGTCCCATAAAGAACCTCATACAGAGCCACTTGGATGCTAGAGTGATAACTATTGTTGTAAGAAAACTCAATGAGAGGTAAGTGATCGTCCCAATTACCCTTGAAATCGATCACACAAGCCCTCAGCATACCCTCTAAAGTTTGAATCATACGTTCTGCTTGACCATCAGTCTGAGGATCGAAAGAAGTACTCAAATTTACCTTCGAACCCAAACATTTCTGGAAAGATTTCCAAAATTGTGCGGTGAAATGCGCTCCTCTATCATAAATTATGGATATCGAAACTCCATGAAGTCTAACTTGCATAATCTTCTATTGAGTAGGTAGTCTTTACCGGCAAGAAATGGGTTGATTTAGTCATTCTATCTACAATCACCCAAATCGAATCATGTAGTCTATGAGACAGCGGCAAACCAGTAATGAAATCCATATTGATCATCTCCCACTTCCATTCCGGAAGCTCTATCTTCTGAGCCATTCCACCGGGATTTTTGTGCTCTACCGTGACGTGTTGGCAATTCGGGCACTTAGCAACGAACTTTGCAATACACCTCTTCATGTTACTCCACCAATATACTTCTCTCAAGTAACGATACATATTTGTCAAAACAGGATGGATAGGGTATCTAGAACTATGATCTGTGAAAACCTCACAATAAACTCCATACAGATAATGTCACCATAACTTAAGCACAAAAACTACTACTGCCAACTCTAAATGATTGGGAGGGTAGTTCCTTTCATAGGTCTTCAACTGCTTAGAAGCATAAGCAATCACCTTAGCTTTCTGCATCAAAACAGCCACACAACCCGACTCCAGAAGCATCACATTTAATGGTGAAATCAACACTTTCCTCAGTTAAAGTCAAAATGGGAGCCGACATCTACAAGGTATTGAGCTTTTGAATGATCTCCTCACACTCATCAGACCACTGAGAACTCACACTCGGTCGAGTCAATCTAGTCAACGGAGATGCAATCGTCCCACAAAACTCCTAATCTCAGTAACCAATATGGGCCTAGTCCAACCCCTAACTGCCTTAATCTTTGTGGGTCCACCCAAACACCCTTCTTGGACACCATGTGTCCCAAAAATTACACATAATTATGCCAAAACTCACATTTTGGGAACTTGGTATAAAGTTTCTATTCCATCAATCTCTGGAGCACAATCCTCAAATGTCGATCGTGGTCCCTCTCAGTCTTGGAGTACACCAAGATGTCATCAATAAACACTATCACAAGGGAATGCAAATAGGGTCAGAACAGCCTATTCGTCAACTCCATAAACGTTGCAGGGGCGTTAGTCAAAAACAAAAGACATCACAAGAAACTCATAATGCCCATACCAAGACCTTAAAGATGTATTAGGGATATCTGATTCCCCGGACCTCAATTCAATCTCAGAAAACAGTGATGCACCCTGAAGCTGATCAAACAAATCATCAATACGAGAAATAGGATACTTGTTCTACACTGTCACTTTGTTCAACTATTGATAATCAATACACATCCTCATGGATCCATCCTTCTTCCTCACAAACAACACAAGAGCACCCCCATGGGGAAACACTAGGGTGAATAAACCCTTTACTCAATAAATCATGCAACTGATCCTTCAATTCTTTAACTTAACTGGAGCCATATGAAAAGGTGGAATAAAGATAGGCTTAGTGCCCGACTCCAAGTCAATAGAAAAATCAGTATCTCTATCCATAGGAACACGTGGAAAATCAGTAGGAAACACATCTTCAAACTCTCAAACCATAGGCATAGAATCTATGGGAGATAGATCAACACTAGTATCCCGAATGAACACCAAGTAGGAAAAACACCCTCTATAGACCAATCTCTGAGCTCTAATGAAGGAGATAACTTTACTAGAGTAAAAACCATTAGCACCCATCCACTTAACTCTAAGGACACCCGGCATCACTAAGGTTACAATCTTAGCATAACAATTAAGAATAGCATATGCGGAGCAAGCCAATCCATACCCAAGACAATATCAATGTGTACAATCCCCAAAATGATTAGGGCCACCCAAGTATCATACCCAGCCAAAGAAACAAGATAGGATCGATACACACAATCAACCACTAAAGATTCACCCACTGGTGTAGAAACATGAATTGGTACAGGCATACAATCTGACATCATATCAAACCCAATAGCAAAATTGGTAGACACATATGACAAATTAGATCCCAGATCAAACAATACAGACACAGGTCGATAGCAAACTGGGACAATACTTGCGCTCACAACATCAGAAGTCTCAGCCTCAAGCCTCATAGGAAAAGCATAATACTAGCCATCTCAGCCGCCTATAACTTGAGTAGAACCTTTATCTCCACCCTGGGAGTTGGAGCACCCCTACTAGAAGGCCTACCACCTCTACAGGTCTAAACTCTACCTCAACACCCTGGCCGGAGGCACTGAATCCCTAGCCGGAGCAGCTGAATAAGAACACTGAGATCCTAAATGAGTGTGTAAGGGACATTCCCCACAAGTATAAAAATATCTCAACACATATAACTACTGATGTGATCCAGACAAACTACCATGTCCACCTCGGCCAGAACCATAAGATCCTCAGGCTTATTTCCCACTCTTAGCTACTGGCATAGAAGTATGAACTAACCCACCACGCCAGAAGGAACCACTACCCCTATGTGAACCTTTGCCTCCAGATGAGACACCAGAAAACTAACCAGGATAACGGGCCCTCTTGGGCTCCCCAAACTCCTCTAAGACCATCAAATCCACCTCTTTGGTGGTGCTCACAATGGACAGGAAGGAAGCATCCAGTCTAGCTACCCTGAACACATAAGATCAAATGGAGAAAGTCAACCCTCTCACAAACCGGTGAACCCTCTCTGCCTATGCCTCATCCAGAACAATAGTCATAGCATGCCTAGAGAGCTCACAGAAATGGGTCTCATACTCCATCATAGATAGACTACCTTGAACCAAGCTCTCATATCTCAAATGACTTTCCTCTAACACTCCAATGAATGAAGCGGTCCTGAAAAGCACGAAAAAACACATCCCACTCGGTCGCAGGAGACCCAATTATTCTATACCTCACAAAAGTCCTCCACCACTTTTTGGCGTGACCACGAAGTTCAAGTTCAAAAAATAGGACACTACGAACATCCACCATTCCCACTGCCTCAAGAATCTCATGGCACAAAGTCAAAACCGCATGAGCATCCTCGCTCTTACCACCCTAAAACTGGGCGGTGGTTTAATCTTCTGAAACCTCTCATAGCATTACTGATATCCCGATGTCAAGATAACCTCAAGAGAAATTTGTACACCAACAGCTGGTGAAGGAACAACTAATGGATGACCCACCTAAACATAAACACCTCGAGTCTACTCCCCTACTCTAGTCTGAGCACCCAGTGGTGTGCATGGTGCACCACATACAGAAAGGTTCTCTATCACCCCAAGCATCCTCAACAGGGTCTCATGAAACAAAAAAGCTCCAATCTCGGGAAAACCTAGTCCTCAGCAACCTTAATTTGTGGCTTAGGAGAAACCCCTCTAGCTCTACCTCTGGTTGGTTCCACTCCACAAGCACAACCTTTAACCGGTGCTACTCTTCGAGCATGGCTTCTAGCTCGGGACCTACTTGTACCCCTAGTTGGGGTCTCAACTGAAACTTCGGGACTACCTCCCTTCTACAACTGGAAGCTGAGGCTTTGGTCCTCGACATCTGCCAAAAGAAATTATAGCAACTCAACACAAGCGAAGGTAACCACGCATGAGAAGAAAAGATAAATAAATGAAAGTTTCCTAACAATCTGTGTAGCCTCTTGAAGATAAGTGCAGACCTCTATATACGGATCATCAAGACTCTACTGAGACTTGGCTTGTACACACATGAGACATATGAACCTAGGCTCTGAAACCATTTTGTCATGACCCAAAAATGGATGTGATGCCACTTGTCTATTCTGACTTGGACAAGTAAGCCTCAACCTAAAAAAAATGAAAGAAATGCATAAATACAGTAAAACAAGAACAAGACAACAGCGGAAAACTTGTTCATTCTAAACAATACCCCAAAATCTGGTTGTCACGTGTACAAACCACTAATGAAAATACATAATTTGAAACATAACTACAAGTATCTCTCTTTGTTTCTCAAGTATAACAATGCTTAAATAAAAAGGAAAAGAGGGCCCGCCGGGATGACAAGCAGCTAATTCTCAAAATCCATCATGAGCCTCGACTGTCAGGAAAAGAATAAGAAAATCACAGAGGTCTGGGATCGGAACCTACACAAGCGTAGAAGTAAGGGGTGAATACTAAAAACACGGTATCCAACAAGCAACCTAATAAACAATGCAACTAGTTAGAAAATGAATACTCCCGAATCACCAACCGAACCTCCTCAAACTATAATGTGCACAAAAATCAGCTCAACCTAGCAATTCTACAATACACGACTCACAAGGCCCAATATTCACAGTATAGTAACTACAATTCAACAATTAAATGAATCAAATAAGTCAACCTCAAAGTCAAGTAGTTCAGTCACACAAAAAAATTACATCAATCTCAAGTATCAAGCAAGTCACGCATAAGCATCAAAGGTATCAAGTCACATAATCAATATCTCACTAGAACTATTTCCCATCAACACAATGTCACTAGTTTGAACCATTTCCCATTGGCTTTTTATCAAATCACTAGGCGGAACCATTTCCCATCAGCTTTATATAAAATCACTAGACGAAACCATTTCCCACCGTATTTATATCAAGTTACTACCTCAAACCATTTCCGGTTGGCTTTATATTAAATCACTAGCCGGAACCATTTCTCATCGGCTTTATAAATCATCTCATTACGGTGTTCATAATCAATGCACACAAGAAATATCACACCACATGAAAAGAGATAACAATTCATACAATTCAAGTCCATATTCATTGTTCCAAACATTTCATCAATCAGTCAACAAGGATTACAATAAGGCAATTCACATCATCATGTTCAACACATAGCCTTTTTTATTTCAACCCCTTTTTATTCATTTAGATATAACAAGATAAACATTTAACCCTTCATCTCATCCCAATTACTCACAATAAAAGAAACAAAGAAAACATACAAATCCAACTATAATACAAGGTTTAGGAAACCATTTGCCTTAAATCAATCAAAAATCAGTCTAAGAGCTGAGTCTTCTCCTTCTGAATAACTTCCAGAGCCAAACAATATAAAATAATAAAGTATTCTCAATCACCCATCAAAACAACACTTCCAACATTACTTATGTAAAGAGATGGGTCAATCAACTCAAAGCCCAATATCAAAATGGAGGTTGAATCCAGAAAAAAATACTTGAAAATGATGTTTAAGGCTTTTAGAAACTCATTAGTGAAAATCATTTTGATAAAGGGTTCAAAACCACTTCAAAATCTCCATTTTAACTAAGAACTTGGGTTCTTGAAAATCCTTGTCACTAACACACCGAAATCCCACATTTTGATGTTAAAACTAATAATTAATCAATGGAATATGAGGGTTTAGGATCAAAAAAACTTACCCAACTAATCTAGCACTAGAAAATCCTTTCGAAATTTACCACTCCCAAGTTCAAAAAAAGTTAAATGGGGCTTAAACCCCGAAATTTGCAGCAAAAACCCTCTCATGTATCGCTTATGGGAACCAGGGTTTCGCTTAAGTGAATCCCGCCAAGAACGTGGGTGTTGGTTAAGCATAGCCTCCTCCACAAAAGCGAAGGTCCTTAAGCAGTTGTCCTTCGCAAAAGTGAAGCCTGCGGACACCAGCAACTTCAACCAATTTCCAACACATCGAAAGGATCCTCGGGATTCATTTGGAACCCCATACACACTGATGTGAGACCAAAAATACATATTTTAAGCACTATTTTACTCACATTTATTATTTGTATTTGTACTTTTCGATCATGAATTTTATGGATTGTGCTAAATAATATATTTTATTTGTATAATTAAAATGGTGTGAAGATGAAGAAGTTTGGAGCTAAAACGAATTTAAGATGAAAGATTATAGAAGGAAATCAAGTAGACATTTTAATGTATTGTTGAATAAAATAATATATACATATATGAAGTGCAGAGGATTGCAGATTGCAAATTGTGAATTGAAATATGTGCCATGTGTCACTCATAGAAGGCATCTGCATCAAACACCATTGAGGCGGTGCAGAAATGTACTTATTACTGTTTCAAGCATATAACAATTCTTTAATTTAGGGTTTTGTATATCTATAAATAGTCCATAAGAATAATTATTATATGGGGATATACTTGGGAGATACTTTTGTAGGAAAAATTCATTATAACTTTTAGGGTTCTTTCTTCTTTTTTCTTTTCTTAGGCATTAGTAGCTAAAGACCCTTGTTCTGGGGTTGTGGCTACCCATGATTTTTTAGTATTGAATTTTATGGATTGAAGTTGATTATCGCATAAATTGTTTTTTTCTTGATTTAGTATTTTAAGATTGGCCACCATTGAAATAAATTCATTGTCCAAATTGAACTCGGAAGATGAATAGGAGGATAGAACGTGGGAAAAAAGAGCATGATCTTCTCTAAAAATTAGGGTTAATATGTATCTAGGATAGGGATATACCTAGAGACCTTGCTTGGTTACTAAACAAGATGGAAACTTAATCCTCCATAATTAGTTCAGTCTATCCTCGCTCAATGATGTAGTTAGACTACCAATTCTGGTAGGCGATTAGAGGTCGGGAGATAATGATCAGACATTCAACCTTGTAAATGAGCGATTCATAACTAATTGAAATCCATAGAAAAAGATACTATGCATGAATTCTAAGTAAGTGCAACCTTGGAATTTCCCCTATCATTAGTATACGTCTTTTATTCTTGCATCCTATCAAGGTAAATTCTTTTCGTATGCCTGAATAAATTATCAGGATTAGCATAATTTAGTGAAAAAGTTAATTGACAAGTCCTTTGGGTTTGATAATTCATCTCTTTTAGGGCAACTATACTACTTGTGCGACTACGTACACTTACGTATGCAATTGCAAGTAACACACAAACCCCATATGCAAATCAGTTATACTCATTGTTCCAAACTCAATGGAACCGTTAAAACATGAATATGAGGTCTCCTTGACACGACATCCCTTAAAACCACAAGACACTAACTCATGCCTAAAAAGGCTAAAATAAGCTCAGGACTTCTCAAAAACCAACCAAGACATAACCTAGGCCTAAAATCATTCACCCGAATTCAACAGAACTCTCAGAAATTTCGATCTGAGCATCCGAACCCTGAATATTGAACAAAGTCAACCCAAAGGCTAAATTTCCACAATTTAACAACATATGATCTCAAATGCTAAAAATACTCAAAATATGAAACTGACAACTCGCAGCCATTAGAATTCACATTTCAGGACTGATGGAATTGGCGAAACTCCATTCTGACACTCGAAATCCAAAAGACCTCAAAAACCACTTTCTTAAAAACCTTGCCTTTTAAAACTAACAAACTTACCAAATTATCAACTCTTAACTCAAAGTTTAAAACCAACTTTTCAAACTCGGTCATAAAAGACTTTGGTTGATATCGGGACGGGAAAAACAGTCAATTCACGAAACTTTCTAAAAATTACCGACCGAGTCATTACAACCTATAACCCAAAATGAGAAGTAATTAGTATAAGGGTAGAACTAAGCAAAAAGAGGAGTTCCAAACAACAAAATACGACAAGACCGTAAGCAAACCAAAACTATATACATAACGATCCCTCCTAGAACCTAGATGTCACAAGTATAGATTTATGCTAACAAAAGAGTAGAAGTCCCAGAAGTGGACCAAAACAAAGTTGTCTCAAAAAGCAAAAGATAAGCTTTACAAGGTTCATAAGGAGACAAGCCAGTCAAGGACGCCAAGTGCTCACTCTCATCTCCAGACCTCCACCCCCAATTCACACTAGTCATCATTAATTCACATATTCATGCTCAATCTAGTTATAATGGAAGTCGTAGCATATTTGTAAGTTGATTGCCCTCGCTCCATGATAAAAGGCCGGAGCTTTTACTTTCCGAATGACCTCCAAATGCTGCCACTCTATCAAGAATAGGGTCACAACATCAATACAGTCGTAGAGAAACTAAAATCACATAAAATAGAGATGGACCAATTTTAGACTCAAACAAGAATTATGGAATCTGTGCCTGAATTTCCAGAATTGACTCTATCAAGAGGTCTTAGTGTAACATCCCGCCATATAAAGAGCTAGATTTAGAAAGAACTAATTTGGAAAGAGCCAAATTTGAAATTTTACAAATTACGCTTGAGTTGTGAGTTTTGGGTCATCTTCAAACGGCCATAACTTTTAGTACAAGATGTTTGGGTGACCCATAAGATATCAAATGAAATGTCTTCGAATCCTCTTTCCAACGCCACCGAGTTTGCTAAATTTTGAGTTGGAGCTCGTATGAGGAAGATATGCTTGTTTGAAGTCAGATTGTCTAGCTAAGGAAAGTTACCTTAATAAGTGAAGGGTATTTTGGTATTTTCCTTACCCCCAGCATCTTAAAATGAGTTTAGTAATATTTTTGGCATCAAATTAGATTTGGGTCAGTTTTCATAATCCCAAAATATGCTTAGGGTTTTAGAAGAGAGTTCAAGAAGAGAAAGTAAGAAAAAAGAGGGAAAGTTCAAGGTGTTCATCAAAATTTCTTACGGATCAAAAATTTCTTCGCCAAGGGTTTGATCCCTAAGAGGTATGTGATTTCTCATAGTGATGGGTTTGCTCACCCACACGCCAATCATGCTATTTGAATGCAAATTTTGTTCTTGAGGTTGAAGGATTTGATTTCTTAAGGAGTCTTCTGGAAATTTAATTCTTAATCTTGATTGTTGGGGTTTTGATGAATTCTTGAGATGAGAGTTAGTAGTTTGAGGGTTTTCTTAAGTAGATTATCGTGTACATATATTGGGTATTCGAATCTAAGTGATTCGGAAAGAAACCATTTGATTCTAGGAGAATTAGGGTCAGACAATGAGAATGAAAATACGTCGAGGAGTTCTAGGAAGAGGCTGGCGCGCCGCCCCACCAATGTGCCGGTAGAGGTCTTTTTTAGTTCAAGGGCTGGCGCATTGAGTGGGCGCACGCGCCTGTCACGACCCGGGAGCACCCCCAAGTCGTAACAAGGCGTACTCGACCCCGAAGGGGTATTATACGAGCCACATAGTCATTCATTGCATTCAATAATGAAAATAGTGCGGAATAATAAAAAAAACTTATTTACATCCACACATTTAAACTTCATTAAAACAACTTTAAAAACACACAGCGGAAG